>CAKAOH010010434.1:74584-91964 GCA_916701665.1 Sebastiscus tertius
GCGACAAGACGGGAGTTTTTCATGACTTCTTTCACTTCTTGGAAGCCTTCTTACCGAAGATGGTAGAGACACTGCTGGAGAAAGAAGTGGGTAGCACTTAAAATGGCACCTATTTCACATATGTCTCCTTTAAATCTAAGAATTTTCTTTGTTTTGAAAAAAGAACATTAATGTTCTAGTAGAAACCCAAAATACAAGTATGCACCTAGGTCCTCTACTGTACTTTCCTCATAATGGCTGTACTGCAGCATCTCTTTTCACCCTGTGTCTGAAATGCTCTGTTTGAGCTCCTGCACTTCCCCATCCAAAAAGCCCAGTCTGCTCTGATTGGTCAGCTGGCCCACTCTGTTGTGATTGGTCAATCGAACCAAACTCTTCGGAGTCCGCTCAAGCTACACTCTAACTAGCTTTGTTTGAGGGCATGCCAAACTAGCCGCTAGTGAGGTATTATGCTAATATGTTACTTGGTGACATCACCATGTTACATAAGAAAAGGCGGGACTTCAAACAAGGCGTTTCAGGCAGTTCAGGAGCAGTGTTTCTGTGGAGTAACTCCCTTTGGCATGGACTTTGGGCTTTGTAACTTTGCAGATCCTTTGCATACATAAAAAAATATATAACACACTAAAGGAAAGGGAAAAAAACACTAATTCATAAAAGGTCCTCTTTAATTAATTAATTTCCAAATGAATTATTGAGTCATAGTTGTCTCCTTGACAAGTGGAAACATGTGATAGATGTTACACTAAATGTTGTTTCAGCACAATACTTACCATTGTTTTGATTTTGGATTGATATACCTGAATATAATTCAAGATCTGATGTTTTCTTTGGCATTCCTTCAATACACTTCATGGCAGTAAAAGTCTACAGTCTCTAAACACTAGACATTAGTGGTCTCTCAACTGGGTGGTGCTCTGACATACAGCTCTCTGGCTGTCTTAAAGGTCTCATATTGTAGAAAGTTAGATTTCTATGTCTTTTTTGATTATAAAGCAGGTTTAAGTGCTCTATAAATACCGTGAAAGTATCAAAATGCTTAATCCACAGAGAAATGCACACAGCCCGTATTCAACTGTGCCTTTAAACAAGCTGTCAGGACTTCCGTAAGGTTGTGATGCCACAACTACATAGGCCACAGTAGAAGTGCAGCTAAACTCTGTGTAGTTAACACACACACAGTGAGTCCAACACGTTCTCATCCCAACTCATCACATACTGCAGCTTTGTCACGCCCCTTGGCTCTTTAGGTTTAGGTAACAAAACCACTAAGTTCTGTTTAGGAAAAATCAACATGGTTGGGCTTAAAACTATACATTTGGAAAGTGAAATTGAAACGTTGCAATCAGGGGACATGAACTGATTGTAGCGTGAAAGTGAAACTTAACGCACGGGACACAAACAGCGTTCTCCATCAATTCTCAAGTGGAAAAAAATGGTTAAATTTAGCACCAAATCTGTGTAACAAATGGTATCAACCGAAAAAATTGCTACAACAACTTATGAGACATAATAGAGCTTGGGAATAGAAATGATATCCTTCGATCATAATGATCTAAACCTTTATACACTTTTACAATTCATTTTAAATTATTAATCAATTATTTTATTAATTCACGTTTATGACTGATTTATGACTAGACAGCACTTCTATGTGACATCTACTGTTGACCTGCTATCTGCCCCTAAAGACCCCCTGTACCCGACTAAAAAAGACAAAAACGTGTGGGTCTCAGAGGGTTTAAATAAGTCAACATTGACTTTTCATTTTAACTACAACCACGTAGTCATAGTTTGATGCTTCGGGCCACTGACCAAGCTGCCGTATTTGACGAGTTGGGAATGAGAACGAGCTGAAATTGGTACCAGTGCTTCACTGAATACTTAACTATCAAAGACAGAAGCAACACAGAATAATTATTATGATAAAACACATTTCAGACACAACTATAAGAATGAAAAAGAGTGTACACTGTGTTGACATGTGCAACAAATGTATGCAATTCAATGACTACATTTTCTGCTTCAGCCAGAAAGAATGGGGTAAGAAGCCTTGTGGCGGGGTAAACAGAGGGGAGATATGGGATTGGGGGTTGCGGAACAGTTAAACTGCTGGGCTTGGGTTTCAAATCTTGCCTGAACACCTGGGTCTGCATATTGCTTGGTGGAAGCAGCTGGGGAAATTTTTGGCCTGGAGTCCAAAACCTGGCTCTTACTTGGCTGTGCTTTCCAGCTTGCTCCTATCTTGCTGGAAAGTCCTTTTCAGCTGGTGGAAACTGAGAGGACTCCTAGAGCCCCACAAGCCTCAATAAATAGTCTCAAGTGTCCCATTGCATGCAGAGTGGGGGATGTCTCAATTAAGCATTTGTGACACACTAGTATGCCTTATGTGGTGTGTCAGATAGTTTTGTCAAGACCCGGTACCACAAACAAAAGTCATTGGACTTATAAGGTAATCAGAATTTGTTAATGTGCTTAATACATAAAAACATATCCCAAGAGATTGGTGTACAGTCATGTCTGGAATTACTCCTAAATCTGCATTACTACGATATTTGGTCAAGTAGTGTTTTCCCAATGTTCCCTACATCATAGGCGCAGTTTGAACTTTAAGGATGGGGGTTCACAAAAAAAAAACGAGAGGTAATGCAATGTGTCCAGCGCAGAAAGGTCTAATGTATTGGGAGGCATGTAACTTACATATTACACCCTCCAAACAGAATGTAACAAGCAAGCGTCAGCAACAAAATCAGTTTGATTTCATTTTTTTCTGGTGGAATGTCCTAACTGGCCGCGAGCTACGAAGTGCTGCACAGCACGCCGTTTTGATCCGAACTTTTGTCAGATGCCCTGTTTCTATTTATTTATGTAGTCACTAGCTTTGAAAGCGCCGTAATGGATGAGGAACGGCTGATCAGTGAAGTTGAAATGAGGAGTTATCTATACGACAACCTCCTCATTTCACTACAAAAACCTAAATAAGGAGGCAGCAGGCTGGAGGGAGATCACCAGGAGATCCCCTGGAAGTTTACTTAGGCTGCTGTTGGCTGTATTGTATGTCATTTTCAGTAAATATCGCAGCATCAAACCTGTATTTGATTTTATATCTGTATTTGTCTCCAGTCTGATCTTGACCGCACAGCTGATAGGTGCGTGGTTTTTGTACATGGCGTAACAGAAAATGCATGTTTAACGGTGTGTGGACAGTGTCCAATGTTATTAGGCTATAAGGAAATAAAAGGACTAATCTTGTTGGTTTTTTATTCTGTCAATAAGAAGACACAACAAGGTCGATATTATTCATCATTACAATAAATTATTAGTCCTGCGTTGTTATCAAAAAATATAGATGCATTTTACTTGTCTTCCAGCAACAGGTTGTATCAGTAGTGTTTTGTAATCTCACAAGCGACTTCCATCTGTTCGGAAAGCTAAAATGTTTGCGAAATCAACATTTAAATCCAATATTACCACAGACTGAAACGAGCCACTGCCCCATTGCTTGTGGAGCAGAGTTAAGAGGTTCCAGCAAAGAATAGCAATGCGTCGCAGCCCAATCTGAGGAAATGTTGAACTTTGATTTCACCCCATCAGGCAAACATCTTATCATTCTGGGCAGAAAGCAAACACCTGTGAGATAAGGGGATGTATCTTTGCCTCGATTTACGTCTGGTATAGGGTACGCTTCAGCTGACTTTTTATGCAGTCCTTCTGCCTCTAGAATTTGCTTCGTGTTCAGTCTTGAGTACTGCCAGACAATGTCTGTCAGCCAGGAATAAATGTGCCAGAGGTACACCCTACATAAAGATTATCCTGTCACATATAGAGTAGTTTACTTTGACTCCAGGAGAGTGGCTACGCTACATTGTATGCACTTTATTTCGACATTCAGGCCAACAGAGAAGTGAGAAAATGACATTTCAGTCCTTCCCCCCCTATCCCTCCTCCTTGGTTAACCATAAATCAATTAGGCTATTTGCTGGGTACGGGAGAACCAGGGCCAGAGATGGGGGTAGGGATTTCCATCAAACCACCTCACAAATTGGTCTCCAGCGAGGGACTGGGATTAAGTTCCCTGTCCCAAACAGTTGCAGCCAGTAGTGACTGGGTTGCTTGGGTTGGACAGATGGGATAACTGGGCGGGTCAGCGGAAGCAGGACCAGCTCAGTCTGCTGCTGCCGAAGCCATCTGGAAAAGTGGAACGGGATTCCAAGGCCTGACGATGAGGTGAAGAAAAGTGCTTTCCCCTCTGGGCCTGCCGAGCCTAGCAGTGATTTGTACCAGAGCAAATAGGCGCTCGGTGAGAGGAGCTGCTCTTTCTCTCCAAGCAGCCGTCCTGATATTTTCTTCAGCGTTTGCCATTCCTCCTCGTCTCTTTCTTCACTCTGCGCCGTCTATCCCCTTCTTCCCTTTCTATCTGGCTGCGTCTGGCTTCCTCTCGGAGGTGCCTTTACTCTGCTTCTCTTGACTGCTCCTTCCTCTTTGTTTGTCTCCAAGAGTCGTTTCCTTTCGGGTGCCAAACTAAATGCACTGACAGTGGAAGAAATCAAATTCTTCTCGCAGAAAGGCTCGTTGACTTTCTCTTGTGTTCTGATTTACAGTTCAAAGGTCATTAGAACATGCTATTCCATTTCACTTACCAACTCCTGGATGTGAAATTTGCACGTCCATCTAACGTACCAGTTATGCTAGCTTTGTCTGGGACACTTACATTCACTGCATGGTTGCAGTCAGGGATGGTTCCCATAGAACAGCTCAGGTAAGCAGCTGTCCTGCTCTTTATTGGAGGTGATAAATATTATTTGCCAAACCCTCCAGTTAATCTTCATCTTTTCTCTTGGAAAAAAAAAAATATTGCGAGATAAATGATAAAGCATAAATCTCTCCTTGTCACTTGCCCAAGTAAGTTTTCCAGTAGCTGCGTCTTCACCTCACTGTAGTGCACCAAACCGTGAGGGCCTCATTACTGCCTCCGGAGGCCGGAGGGCAGAAATCACCCACCGGTACTTGGCGGTCATTGAGAATGACAGTTGTAGAGGGTGTTTTTTTTTCCTGAAATGGCCAAACGGAGCAACACTGCGCCCATTCCACACTCAAAAACTTCAACAAGTGACAGAAAAGGTGAGATTTATGCCTCATTGGAAACGTTCTCAAACTATGTTTGGGGGTTTTACAAGACAAAAGACTTCAAGGATGCTAACCTATACCAAATGTTCATCTGGTTGACCACCCCACCTCTGATGAAGATCAGCCAACAGCTGCTTCCCTGAGCTTTGCTATGGCAACCATCCAGTTATGCTTCCGTCAACCCTTGTGTATTTAAAATTTACAAAACGAGGGGCTGGAATTCTAAAACTATAGGCTTCACATGACAAATGAGAAAAATGTGCAAAACTAATTTCATCCAAATATTGGATGTGTTACAGCTCTGATTTGGTGTGTGCTGTGTTATATATCTATATGTGAGGGTGTGACATTTGATTGTTATCACCACCAGGGGATTATACATTCAGTCGTGTGTGTGTGTGTGTGTGTGTGTATGTGCATGAGTGTGTTCATCTCTGTCCACTGCTAATCTCGCATACTGCTGATCCCATCGGCCTAATATTTTTTCATGCTTTTATTATGTAACAATGTGGGCTGAATTACAGTCATCTCTGGGACTTTGATATAGGTGCATTAGATTTCAATGTTGATCATGTTGATCCATTTCATGTGGACCGATACCTTACTATAATAAGAATTTCAGACTTAATGCAACCCCTGCATTAATAGGAATATATCACCTACTCATATTCTCTGTAAAATGAATAGGGATTGCTTATTTGAAGGACCCTTTTTGAACTATCTACAGCAGAAACAAGTTACGCATGGCAGTATTTGCAGGTCAAAAAACACACAAAACTATTTGCAGCTATAGTTGCACTAGGGCTGTCAAAGTTAACGCGATAATAACGCGTTAACGGATATTGGTTTTAACGCCACTAATGTCTTTAACGCTTTAACACAATCAATCTTTTGGAGGTTGTAGCGGGGTCAGTTTTAAAGCTAGAGTGAAGATACCTCAGGAATCCATTGCTACCAACCATGTCATACTAGCTTGTCGCGAAGGAGGTTAAATAACGTTCCCAACTTGAAATTAAAACTAAATTTTGGTGAGGAAAAACTGGCATGGCCTTTTTAAAGTGGTCCCTTGACCTCTGACCTCAAGATATGTGAATGAAAATGGGTTCTATGGGTACCCACGAGTCTCCCCTTTACAGACATGCCCACTTTATGATAATCACATGCAGTTTGGGGCAAGTCATAGTCAAGTCAGCACACTGACACACTGACAGCTGTTGTTGCCATGTTATAATTTGAGCATATTTCAAACAATTTTTGTGAGGGTTTCTGGACTATATTTGTCATTGTTTTGTGTTGTTGATTGATTTCCGATAATAAATACATACATTTGCATAAAGCAAGCATATTTTCCCATTCCCATGTTGATAAGAGTACTAAATATTTGACAAATCTCCCTTTAAGGTACATTTTGAATAGATATAAAATTTGGGATAAATCTTGTTTAAATATTTTATTCAATTGACAGCCCTAAATTGTACCTAACTATATTTATAACATTAGGTGTATGGGGAAAAAATCCATGAAAAGCAGAATTTAAATTCAAAAAATTAAAAAAGAATTTAAATTTAAAAGACTTTAAATGACTGACCCTAGATAGGGTATGCCAGTAATAGCAGTTTGGGAGGGGGAATTTTTTGGGAACAAAATGTACTGTACTTGTTTTGGCCTGATGCTTGGCATTTAAAGGCTTTTTCATGGTTAGAAGCGCTTTAAGAGTCCAATATCCCTATTCAAATGCTATAGTCCAGCAGAGCTTCAGCCTGTTGCGGTTGTCTTCAGCTGTTTGGGGGCCATAATGTGAGAGCTCTGGGCTCCTATCAGCCTCCCTTTGTCTCGTCCCACAGAGAGGCTCCTGTTGATGACTTATTTTGGAAACCAGAAGCACGGGCCTCTCAGCACTCAGGACAAGATGGCGAGTGACGGGGCCTGGCTGGCTGGGGCTTAAGTGTGTGAAAACTGGGAGCCTGATAACAGTTTTTGGGAACATATCCAAAAAATGACTGCTATTGTGACAGTTTGTTTTTTTGTCTTCTTTTATTTTGATTTGTTTTGTTTTTCTTGGGGGAACATGTTGTTTTCATGCTCAGCGGGGGATTTCCGATGATAAAACAGGAGAGCGCGGTTTACTGTTTAGTGCGGCCAATCAGAGCGCTTCCTTTTATAAAGTTGTTACTGTTGATGATGTGCTATTGTGTTCCTGTATTAGTCTCACTTGGCTGCATTCAGTTTGAGGTATCGCTTGTTGTCAGTCTCGCTGAAAGGATGCTTGTGTGCTGCATGATGGGAAATGCTAATGTGGTACCAGCTGTGTATGAAACTAACTAATGCAATGCAACTGTAGTATGCAAATATAGTATGCAAATGAAATGTACTTTGTGTGTTAAGTGTGTGTGTGTGTGTGTGTGTGTGTCAGTAAATGAGTGAGAGTGAGTGAGAAATTAAGACAAATGTTCACAGTTCATACATTCCACAGAAATACCCTTCTATAATGTCCTCTAACCTACATCTGAGTAATTTAAAAGTCATATTTTTCTTTTTACTATTAGCGAACCATTTGTAATCGGTTAAAAAATCCCATTGCAATTCTCATTCTGGGCTATAAGCTTAATAAAAAAGGAGCAGTTTCCCTTTTAAACTCATCATTTAGGTCAATACAATTAAATCTACTTAGCATACTTCACATTGCTAAATGTGACATGTTGTGGCACATTATGATTGGAATGAGAGCAGATCACTGTATTCACTATAGACAGCAACGTAAGATAAAGACACACGTACTAATTATCCAATGTCTTGCCAACGATGTGAAAGTTTAGATTTCATACTTTTAAATCCATCCGAATCCCTCCAAAGACGTCTCCGCTGCATAATACTTTCATGATGTAAGACCGGCGATCCTGGCAAAGGCTTTGTTTTAATCAGAAAATTCTGACTGCGTCTAATTAAGTTGGAGCAGGAACAGAGGTTTGTGTAACTAAACTGCAGTGAAACACTGCCAGGACCCTAATAGTTCATCACTGTGGCTGGGGAGTATTACAAGAGATCTTATCATTTTAGTAAGAGAAGCTCCTAATTAGGTCTATTTGTGAAACGTTGATACTTACTCAAACTGAAGTACACCTAAGTCCCAACTTTGGCTTGTCTCACTCGAAATGCCAAAAGGGGATATTTGTGTTTCTGCAATGACTGAAAGCAGGTTTGCTGGTATTAAGATTGTGAGTTATGTTTTCTATTATGACAAAGACTAATAAGCAGGCAACATTTGAATGAACTGTCAATGGCCAGTGTCTTTAAAGTGTCAGTATAGGCAGAATGTTTTTGTCAACATTGGGCAAAAATTCCACAATAACCTTTCAGCATATTTTAATTCAAATATTCCTTGTATGTGGTGTTTGTATGTTCTCCCCGTGTAAGCGTGGGTTTACTCCGGGTACTCCGGTTTCCTCCCACAGTCCAAAGACATGCAGGTTAGATTAATTGTTGACTGTTGAATCTAGCCCGTGACGGGAGACTTTGGCCAATCACAGGTCATTTCAGAGAGAGAGAGCGTTCCTATTGGCTGTTCATTCAACGGAGGCAGCTGTCAATCACTCACCAACTCTGATTAAATGGTCAAACTAGGCAGCGCTGATCAAATATGAATCAATGCTTTATTACTGTAATGCCTATTTCTCACGTCAAAGGTTTTCAGAAATGATGATTCCCAATCTTTTCAAAGATTTCAGAGATGGCAAGGCTCCAGCTCGGCTCTGATTGGTTGTTTTCCACAGAGGAACATGATTTTTTCCAGATTACCTGTCTCATGCACTACTGTCAGGATATAGTGACCGTTTTATAAAAATAACTTTTTTAAATCATATTTGCTCCAATCTTGCCTATTGCTGCTTTAAAGGTTAATTTGTAAAAGTCTGTCTCATTAGAATACTCTAATAAGACCTGTAACTCTTTCAGTGTACACTGGAAGAGTTGTTGGTTGAGGTGATCATTCCTCCTGTCCATTCTGGCCATGAAACAATCCCCTTTTACTGTGACTGCACTGTAAAAGCTGATTTTTATGTTCCGTGTCCAAGTGGCCCTGAGAGGGTCTGTGTTAAACATGATAAACAGAAATCTTGTCATCTGTGCAAGATAGACGGGGTCCGTGTGTACCCCGATTTTAATGTCAGTACTTGTGGGACTGAATGCACTCACAACTAGATGAACTTGTCTATGTATGCAGACACTCAATGCAGTATAAAGATAACTGCATCTGCATCAGTTTTAGGATTATAGCCGTCCATTAAGAAGTAGGGAACAAAATCCACTATCCTCCTTCTATCCTTCCATCAGAATTATTATGAGACTTTGGCCGCAGTTAGCCGAATCAAATGGGAATCTTCAAAAGTTACTGTCTTTTTAGTACCACATTCCCTCTTTGTGTTTCCCTGGACAGCCTTGCTGAGCCACGGCTGAGTTATACTTCTTGGTAGTCACGTGTAGGTTTGCTGCCAAAAAAAAAACATCATTGTTGTTGTTGCTGATTTACCTTAACCCACCCTTAGCCGTAACCCCTTTACTACACCTGACCTTAACAGAACCTAACCCCAGAGCTATGGGAAACATATGGGGAAACATTATTCATTCTGGCTTGGACATGAGACCGGCAATAAAGCCTCACAGCCGACCTCTCGAATGCACTTTTGCACAAAAGGAAGGAAGGAAGTTAGGGCCAGTCAGGGTTTGAGCAAATTGACAATGCCCCAGGCGAATGAGAACACACTTAATGTTATGAGCTTATAACAACATAATATTGCCTACTATACTGAACAGTATCCGTGTCACCTTTGTAGTGCAGGCATTTGGCATCCAAAGTCCTTAAAGGTGGTCAATACGAAATACAGAGCATATCTATTGCCTCTACACAGCTTCCAACATGGTGACGGCTGAGCCAGCAGCTCGCAGCCAACAGCGCTAACATTGCAGTAACCGCAGTATGAGCGCAGTATGAGCGCAGTGCAGAGCGGCGGCCGTGAGCTAGCCAGTGGGGCACGCTCACATGCACTAATATCATGCTTGTCAACCCTCCCAATTTTCCCGGGAGACTCCTGTTTTTCATTGCCATCGCCCAGTTTCTTCCCAACCAAAAATTCTCCCGTATTTCTCCCAAGTTATGACAATTTTTCAAACCTTATTTCCTTTACGGTATCACAACCTGATTTTGACACTGTGCAGCATGTATAAGCCCTACTGTTTCCACCACAACCAAGCTACAACAAATGTTGGTTACTGGCAGAAAAGAGCTGCTCGCGACCTCCCGACACAACGTGGTTTGAGCTGAGCTCGCTGCCGAGTTCAGCGCACATCACAGCGTGCAGCGCCAAAAGTTAGGCTTTGCCTGATGCAGTGAAAAGCCGCCGTGGCGCCGCACAAGCCATTAGAAATAATGGGTTTCAGAGTGCAGTGGTGCCGTGGTGAGTGCCTTCAGTGAGTGAGAGAAGGAGAGAGAAATGGAGAGTAGCTAGTAAGAGAAAGAAATACTCTAGCAGGGGCAAAAAATGAATGAAGGAATGAATGGTGAATATTAGTTTAAGAAAGATATTCACCCAAATACGCAAAATATTCTGTAGCTTTCTTTTCTAAGAATTAAAAGTAGGATTAAAAGCTTTTAAGATAAAAATGTTGTTGCAGTGTACTTATTATTTTGCTAATTTGATTCTTTAAAAGTCACCAGAATGCAGGAAACAAAGTCTCTGAAACTCAAATTTTTCTGGAGGAGCACCTCCAAACCCCTCACTTTGGTTTTGAAGTCTCTCCTCTTTTTGCGGTTTCAAGGTTGGCAAGTATGACTAATGTACTAAAATGCATGCGAGAACAGCCCAGCCATTTCAACAAAGCAAGGGGAAACTTGTATTACAAAAAACACAGAGGACGAGATTAACTTCATTCTCTGCTCAGGTAGACATTGCTCCTCTCTATCTTTACATACAATAGTTGTTTGCTGCTATATTAATGCTCTGGATATCGTATAGAGCACCTTTAAATTCCAACAGTTTATGCTAATCTTCCATCAGAGCTTCCTACCACAAGTATGGTGTAAATAAAAAATGATGATATCAATAGGGAAGTGCATCTCACGAACTGAGCCCACCTATATGCTGCTAATATAATACGTTGGCTGTTCATTCAACGGAGGCAGCTGTCAATCACTCGCAAACTCCAATCAAACAGTCAAACTTGGCAGCGCTGATCAAATATGAATCGATATTCTGTTACTGTAATGCCTATTTCTCATGTACGACTGTCAAGATATAGTGACAGTTTTATAAAACAACTTTTTTTAATCATATTTGCTCCAATTCTACCCACTGCCCATAACAACAATCTATAATGTGCAACATAAATGTCACATCAGTGCTCAACTCAACAACACACAGGGGAGAATATAATGATATCCATACACTTAAGTTTATGTTTAATGTCACTGAAATTCTCAACAGATGCACATTTAAGGAAATACTTACAGTCCATCACAGGGATTCATTTCTATGGTATTATCACCCAGCTGCTCGCTTCATCACCACAAGAGCACTGGATGTGGCTTTAATCAACCAATGTTCCACTCCTCATTCCGATACGTTCGTCTGCCAGGGAAAAGTCAAACCAATTGCAATGTGACTCTTTGGAGACCTGTTCGTTTTATGTTTTAACGGGAAGGAACCAGGTTGTTGTCAAGATATTTCAGCTTCTGCAAAAGTAATTCACCGGCTGCACGCGGAAGCTATCTCCAGCAACCCTTGAAAAAGACAATTGTGGAAAAAGGAAATACTTATTGTAATGCCAGATTAATAGCTCCCCATGATTAGAGAGTCAATTATCAACACAAACAAGCCAGCGACTCTTGAATGTGTGTCCGTGCCACGGTGGCCTCCTGCTTAGCAAAGGTTGCTTCCTCTGCTTCTATAGCAACCAGTAAGCAAAGCTATCTCTTGTTTCAGAGCTCCATTGTTTTTGTTTCCCATTTTAATCGAGGGACCTCGTGTGCCCTGCTTAATGTATTTTTTTTAAAAAAAAAACACTTTCAGTGCCAGGCACATTATGAAGCATACCCCTTCTGCATTGCTGAAGTTAAACTGCAGTCAGTATACAACAAATACCATCATATGATAACCATTCCCTTCCTTAATTGAATCATATGTCATGATCTCAGATACATTTGTGTCTTTAGCTGTTTCACCGCTGAACATATATAATAATTAATAATTCTCTTTCTCTGCTCAGCTGGAAAGCTGGAATGGAAACCACCTGTGTTTGCACGCATTCCTTTTGCTCAACGGTGCACCGTGTGCTTGCTTTGTGGCCTGATTGGTCTGTGAAGGATCATCTTGTCTGTTTATGAAATTATGAAATTGTTAAACAGCTTCACGCCGCTCTTTTTTCCAGTGATGTAAGCATCTCCCTCTTCTCTGCTCATCAAATTAACTCCAGCTTCCTGCCCAAGTAGGGCAAGAGCAGATCTGTTGCACATATGGACGCATGTAACGCATGTGAACTTGACAATTAGCAATTCTTTTCAGAAGTTTATTTTAAGCCGTCAAACATGAGCCACATCATTTGAGCCACATCTCGTCTCATACACAAGTGGAAGATGAATAAACCACATTTGTAATTTTATAGTAAGTTTAAAAAAATTTAAAACGTAGCACTCCTTTGCCACAAAAATGAGAAAGGATATAAAAAGGGGAATATACTGTAAACATCCAAGAGGAAATAAGAATAGAATGGAAAATAACTGAGACCAACACAAATATGAATCAATAAAATGTCACATAAAAGACTTGGGTCCCATGTTGAGATTTTATACACTCAGAGTTTGCATGTCCTGACCCACAGTGAAAACCCGGTCACTTGGATTCCAAATCTTTGAGTGCAGTGCAACTAAGAGACCTCGCTCCAAGGACCTCAAGGGCCTAATGGAATTACAAAGGATCAGCAATTCGCTGATATAAGGTGGTGCCAAGTTGTGTAAAGCCTGTTAGGTAATGAGAAGGATTTTAAGTTCACTGCTAAATTTGATTGGAGGCCAGAGCAGTGAAGCCAGGACAGGAGGAAGATGGGATTGCTGTGGAGTCTTGGTAATCTCACAGCGGAAATTTGAAGTTGAGCTACAACTTTTTCACTTTAGCAAGAATACAGATTTTCAACAGTTGAGAGGGAGAGGAGGAAAAAAAAAAGCATGGATTCTTGGTGTATTATTTTGCCACAGGAGCTCAGTAGCTCTAGGAATGGCAATTTCGTTTGGGTGGTCAGTGAGTTCACCACTTTCCTCCTGAATGAAATAGCTTAGCAACTGTTGGATAGTTTGTCATGACATTCATGCTGACTTTGGTAATCCCATGACCTTTTCTTCTAGTGCCACTATGAGGTTACATTTTAGTTTTTTTGTGAAATATCTCGACAACTATGGAATGGATTTCCCAGCAGACTAAAAATGTTCACTGATGGGAAATATGTTGACATAAACCAGATGAAAACACGTTCCCATCCCAACTCATCATATACCGATGCTTTGTCATATCCCAGTAAACACATGCTTAATGTCTTAAAGTAAAAAGAAAACACTTGCTTAGGTTAGGCAATAAAACCACCAGTTAAGTTTAGGAAAAGACAACATGGTTGGGTTTAAAACTACTATGTTTGTAAGGTGAAAATGGCATTGAAAGTTGTATCATTGAAAGTATTCTATAAGCCTCATTTGTGCTCAGTAGCCTCTTTAGTGCTAATTAGCAAATGTTAGCATGCTAAGCGAAAATGGTGACCATTGTAAACATTGTCTGATAAACATCAGCATTGTCATGCTGACATTAGGCACAGCATTGATTTGAGCTAAATGCTAAGTATGCTAGTATGGCTATAGTCTTGTTATTTCTCTCTCTCTAGAACAATACCTTTGATCAAATGTATTGTCTATTTTTAGTAAGAGAATAAAACACATGAGTCCTAAAACCCAGAAATGAGTTAGCACTTTAGTCAGTGTTTTTAGTTGGATGCCTGAAATAAGGTCTGTGGTTAACACAAGCAGAAGAGATTTTAACGATTTGTGCTACGACATAAAATACATCAGTAAATACCCCACTTGTGAATTTTGAAGTTGTTATGTGTCTTAAAAATGGCAATTGCTAACAAGTAGCTAAATGAGACTACAAAACGTCATGCACGCCTTTACAGCCCCGTTGTATACAGTATATTCATGGAACCGTGTTGTAGTTCGTTTATAGCCTAACGTTAGCTTTTTTAATTCTGCAGATTGCATTCACACTTCAAAAATCATAAAAGTGGTGTTCATTTGTAGAGATTATCTCGCGGAACAAAACATGTATATATCATAAACGTTTGTTTGCCACAGAGCTTATTTTCTGCAATAATCCAAAACCAAATGGAAAAATTCCATTGGCCTTTTGTTGAGGGAACTCGTTCAATTCTAACTTATACAAATAAAATCTATGTCCACAAAAGGGAAATATGAAAGTTTTATTGCTGTCATGTAGAAATGTTCTGTAGAAACTTGTGATTAATGATTCTTAAAATCATGTTAAAACATTTTTTTTTAAAATACATCACACATGGCAGTCTAATTCATGAACAGTACTCACAGTAGGCTACATCACTGTACAGCAGTGTAGTCTACATGCTGTACAAATGTGGAGGCATAATGTAGCCCAGTCTTGAGCTGCTTTTACACTGTGCTAGGTTTGCAGGTGGAAGATTTCACTGAAAGTAACTTTGAATGCTAAACACATCTCAAGGGCAGAGGGTTTTTGGTCAATCACTGTTTGTTTAAATTACCATTTCCAAATGACCAGATTGGAGAATCTCTTTCCCATCATGGATGGCAGAACATGCAGCCTGTTGATTAGTTTTCAAGGTAATAAGCTGGACGTGTAATTGTACCATTATGTTGTTTATATGATGATTTAAACACACTTAAGGAAGCTTTACAATCCTGATGTGATTAAACACAGGATGAAGGTTTTTTTAATTCAGTCTGCCATACCTTTTTACTTTTAACATTTTATCTTTCTTGATGACTTGTATACAGCTGTCCTTTTATGGCCATTGTTAGCTTGTGTAACACTTGCATTGTTGGCAGGCAGTTGAGGAATTTTGAATGCTAAAATGATGGGAGGAAACATTTGGCATTGTACAGCTGTAGCACTTTTTTAAGGTTTACAATAATGTCCTTTTAAAGCCTCTTGAAGCACAGATTATTACCTTTGACCTTCAGTGACGTACCATCACAGATAGAAGATTAAATTGACTGATATCCTTGCTTGTTTATTCCTCTGAGGCAGGCTACGATACGGTTTAATCACTAAATTCTAATATTACTGGAATCTAATTATTAATGTGTAATAGAGCAAGAGTGAAGGTACATGTATCATATGAAACTAGAAAAACCTATGGAATCCATTGGTACCAACCATGGGGTCGCATGGGGTCATCTTGACCTCAAGATATGTGATGAAAAATGGGTTCTATCCAATGAGCCCAACTGCATTCATGTGTGATGTCAGTCCCCATCATAACCATTTCATTGTCTTGAGACCATTTTTTTAAACTTAACCTCATTGTTTAAAAAGACCTGTGGTGACATCTAGGATAATAACAGCCTCATGAAACTTTACAACCACAAACTAAAAACCTAGGACATTCAGAAGATGGATGCTTTCCCAGGTATATTAACTATAAGGGGGTTTCTGAGCAGTTTCCAGAGCAGAAGTGCTTGCCATCCAATGGCCGAAAAATGCAATTCTTGCAGAAATCTCCAAATGTCAAAAGGTTTTGAAACCAAAACACAGCATGTTTTTTCTGTGGTGGTCCTCAAGGTCTTGATGTTTTAATGTGGTATTTTGGAGAGATTATTGATTATTTTTATCAATTCTCAAATGGAAAAAATGGCTAAATTTAGCACCAAATCTATGTAACAAATACCCAAAAATTGCTTCAACAATTTATAAGACATAATAGAGCATGGTAATGGCCATCATATATTTCCATTATAATGTTCTAAGCCATGATACACTTTTACAACTTATTTTAAATAATTAATTAATTAATTAATGTTTATTTCTGATTCATGACTAGAACAACTTGACACACAGTGCTGAACTGCATCTCAAATTGATCTTCAGGTTCCCAGCTTTCAGATGGTGTACACCACGTCTATGTGTCATATACTGTTGACCTGCTATATCCCCCTAAAGACCTCCTGAATTCCCCTAAAAAGGACAAAAATGGGTTAACAGAGGGTTAAATGAAGTGATAGATAGATCGCAGTAACATCCAGACAATCATTTCTTCTGTCAAACAGAACGGCCAAACAATCAGAGCCTAACTCAAGTGACTCAACTCAAACTTTGAAAGCATCCCCAAACTGAGCTAAAGTAATGGGGTGGGTTCGTTTCTCAATCTAGCAAGTGAATGACATCTGAAATGAGAAACAGCAGGTGCCATTTCCAGCAAGGAAACACAGAAGCAAGGCTTTTGTTGCACCCCCGTCTGATGGCCACCGGCACAACAAGGCAGCTGGAAAGATTTCAAAGGGACTGGATCAGAGCCCCGCTGGTTTCATGTTCTCCCATCATCCTTTGTGAATGTCCTGACCACGCCTGCTGGAGAGACTGTTCAGGCTATACTGTAGCTGCCTCATTGAACTGCTCTTTCAGACCTATGCGATTTATATTGAGCTTTCAGGATTTAGTTCATTGAGAACAATGCACATAAAGAAACAAACAAACAAGTCCTTTCACCCAGAAGTCCGCTGTTTGTGTCCCGCATGAGTCAGCGCTGATTTATTATGTCTCGTCCGTCATTAGACACGTGACTCATTAGTATTGTTAGTCGCTACTCACATGAATCGTTAGTCACTCTGTACTCACGTGAGTCGTTAGTCAGTCGAGTTAACGTCAACCACGGTCTTTTCCTAACCCTACCTGGAGGTCAACGGACTCCTTTGAAAATGACCGTGACAGTTTTTCCTAGCCAAAATGTTGTGTACGTTTGGAGTGTTATATAGTTTCCTTTGCAACAAGTTAGTATGACAGTATTATTAGTATGGTTGGTACCAATGGATCATTAGGTTGTTTAGTTTCACATGATGCCAGTATCTTCACTCTAGCTTTAAAACTGAGTCCACTAAAACCTAAAAATCACAAGTTGTGTTAATGCGTTAAAGAAATTAGTGGCGTTAAATTAGTGGTGAATTTGTGTTAAAGCG
>CAKAOH010010445.1:790-15247 GCA_916701665.1 Sebastiscus tertius
CATGATGGGACAACAACTTTTTTCTCTACTGAGTCAGATCAGTCTCAATATTAATAAATGCACACAGAAGGATTCTTGAGTTTGCCATGTTATGATTTGAGCATATTGTTTATGCTAAATGCAGTACCTGTGAGGGTATCTGGACAATATCTGTCATTGTTTTGTGTTAATTGATTTCCAGTAATAAATAAATACATACATTTGTATAAAGCAGCATATTTATCCACTCCCATGTTGATGAGAGTATTAAATACTTGACAAATCTCCCTTTAAGGTTCATTTTGAACAGATAAAAAACGTGTGATTAAATTGCGATTAATTAACTATTTTAATCGACAGCCCTAGTCTGTGAACGTCTGGAAGGACGGAGAAAAGGCGGTTAAATGAATATGAACTTATAATATGTATAAATTAAAGTTTTCACCTCATCTTACACATTTACTGTATAAGTGAGAGTATTTGTAAAACGATGGGTATTTGTGGGTGTTCCTTCAGAATAAGAGGTCAACTGCTGTTGCTCAAAAGCACTTTGGCATTACTGGTAATACTGGTAATACTGGTAATACTGGTAATATTGGTAATAATGGTAACACTGGTAATACTGGTAATATTGGTAATAATGGTAACACTGGTAATACTGGTAATACTGGTAATATTGGTAATAATGGTAACACTGGTAATACTGGTAATACTGGTAATATTGGTAATAATGGTAACACTGGTAATACTGGTAATAATGGTAATACTGGTAGCACTGGTAATATTGGTAATACTGGTAACACTGGTAATATTGGTAATAATGGTAATAATGGTAATACTGGTAACACTGGTAACACTGGTAACATTGGTAATATTGGTAATAATGGTAATAATGGTAATACTGGTAACACTGGTAACACTGGTAATATTGGTAATATTGGTAATAATGGTAATATTGGTAATACTGGTAACACTGGTAACACTGGTAACACTGGTAATATTGGTAATAATGGTAATACTGGTAACACTGGTAACACTGGTAATATTGGTAATAATGGTAATACTGGTAACACTGGTAACACTGGTAATATTGGTAATATTGGTAATATTGGTAATAATGGTAATACTGGTAACACTGGTAATATTGGTAATAATGGTAATACTGGTAACACTGGTAACATTGGTAATACTGGTAACACTGGTAACATTGGTAATACTGGTAACACTGGTAATATTGGTAATAATGGTAACACTGGTAATACTGGTAATAATGTTAATACTGGTAATACTGGTAATAATGTTAATACTGGTAATACTGTAATAATGGTAACACTGGTAATACTGGTAATACTGGTAATACTGGTAATAATGGTAATACTGGTAATACTGTAATAATGGTAACACTAGTAATACTAGTAATACTGGTAATACTGGTAATACTGGTAATAATGTTAATACTGGTAATAATGTTAATACTGGTAATATTGGTAACACCGGTAACACTGGTAATACTGGTAACACTAGTAATACTGGTAATTGATCAGGAAACCATTTGACCACTATGCAGCCTCTCTGACCAGCCGTCCTCTGTCTGTGTTTTCTCTCCCTCAGGTGTGTCTGACAGGCTGCTCCAGAGACCTGATGGTGCGGGTCGACCAGCTCTGTTCTAAGCACAACATCAAGGTCTTCTGTGGCGACGTCTACGGTTACTATGGTTACATGTTCTGCAACCTCGGAAAGGAGCACAACTACGTCGAGTAAGTGTTTGTGTTACGTTCTCCACACGTGGAAGACGCTGCGGGTTAAGATGCCTTGCCAAGTGCCAAGAGCACTGCAGTAGATATTAGTAGTAGAGATATCGACAAAAAACCATAAACTAATTTTATTGTGAAGAAACATTTTCCAAGATAACAAAACATGGTATTGCATATTAATATATAAACAAACATAATGTCAAAAGACAGAAGAACACTCTTCAAAACATAAAATACATTTATTAAAAAAAATGTATAGAAAAAAAACATATTTAAAATTAATACATATATTAAAAATAAATAAATAATGAAAAAATAATATTTATAATAATTAATAGACTAAAAAAACAGTAATAATACTAATGATAATTCTACTATTAATATCATGATATTTTTGACAGGGTACCACGACTTTAGCACCGTTGGACGGGATTAACATTACAGGGGATAAAACTGTCTGACTGTCTCCTCTCGATATAACACTAGGATATCTTTCTCTTCACTCTCTCTTTTTAGGGAGAAACCGAAAATGGTGAAACCGAAGGGAAATTCCAACGACGGTCCAGAGGCAAAGAAAGCCAAAGTCGACCTCAACGAGACCACCATGGTGAAAAAGGTAAATGAGTGCATCTTTAAACATATTAAACAGACAATATATCAGTTTAAATTATTCTATCTACCAGCCCACCTGATATAACGAACTGTCACATATAGTAGGGGTTTCCCTCTATTTGGCTCAAAGGCACAACTGTATGGGTGGGGAATAAAATGACCTTTAAATGGAGGCTGGACTAAAAACTGTTAAGATAGGACGAGTGGAACGTATTGAGAAAATAACACAAAATGGAAAAACACCTTTGATCATTTGTGAGGTCTGGTTATCTGCTTCCAAAATGAGATGCGATCTTTCTTTTGTATTGCTCTCTGTTGCTTCTAGTTTATAATCAGCCTGCATGTATATAAATATACATAGAGTCCACACAGATCCAGATGAATAGTTTTCCTTAACAACCAGACATTCATTATATTCATCTGAAAGATGAGCAAAGAATTAATACACCTCTGATTCACCTCTTATTGACATTATTTTCGAATCTCCAACCAATCAGACGGCCAGTTTCTGCACCATGAAGGAGGCTCTGGAGGTCGACTGGACCACTGAGAAGGCCAAAGCCGGGATGAAGCGAACACCAGTGGACTACTTCATGCTTCACGGTACTTAAAGGCGTCATCTCATAAAGAAAAATTACTAAAGTTTGAGTGGTGACAGGTTCTAAATGTGCAAATTAGCTTTTTTACAGTGATTTATGTCGAATGTGCGATTCATTTGCGATTAATCACAATTAACTACGAACAATCATGCGATTAATTATTATTTTTTGGGGGAAAGGGATATTGTCTAGTTGACACAACTATCAGTCAAATGAGCTGTAGAGTATACGAGAGGTCTTCAGACATTTCTGTGTAGGCGGCAGCACACAAACAGAATTTCCATACAGAGATTGATCAAATATAACAAATCGAATCCTGAAAGGTCTAAAAAAGAATAGAAATTAGAAACTGAAAATGTGTAGGACCCCCGCAGCGAGACTGAAACGTGTCCCATGAGCATGCAAAGTCACTGGTTCTAATTCAGCTGATGAGCTGTCGCTCCACGTGTACGGAAAATAATGTCCATGACCTTTTGTTAAATGACCTTCTAGAGAGAACTGTTGAAGGTCAAGCTCGTGTGCTTTAAAAAGAAAATACACAACAAATTTAGATGGAAAAAAAGAACATTGATACGCTGAGTCGCACATGAATACTCACATACAGTCAAACCCAATGGAGTGTTTTAACCATTTAAATAAATCTTAAATTTATCTTCCTGTTTTCAGGTTATTTACGGCGTCTGATAACATCCTCTAAGAGTTGTTATTGTCTCTCCTGTCACCTGGCCCTCCACCATCCCCACACACTACATGCTAGTTTCCATCACAGGCCGTCCATGGCCAGTCATGTGCACTGAGCGTAGAATAGAGAGAACAGCCCGACACGTTCATGAGTACATGACGACAAGCTTAGAGGAGCAGGAAATAAACAGAAAATGGGTATTTCTGAAAACTTTCCTGCACATAAATGTAGTAAATAATGGAAATTCAGTTACACTTTGAGAGGATGACAGAAGCATAGGTCACAAATACTATATGCAAGTTTATATCATATTTAAAAAGCATATATAATTTATAATAGGGCTGTCAAGGTTAATAATAATAACGCGTTAACCCAAATTTGTTTTAACGACACTAATGTCTTTAATGTATTAATGCAACTTGCAGTTTTTAAGTTGTAGCGGCTCAGTTTTAAAGCTAGAGTGAAGATACTGGTATCATATAAAACTAATAAACCTAAAGAATCCATTGGTACCAACCATGTCATACTAGCTTGTCTTGAAGGATGTTAAATAACGCTCCAAACTTACGATACATTTTGGTGAGGAAAAACGGTCATTGCCATTTTCAAAAGTTCACCATGTTATGATTTGAGCATATTTTTTATACTAAATGCAGTACCTGTGAGGGTTTCTGGACAATATTTGTCATTGTTTTGTGTTGTTAATTGATTTCTAATAATAAATATATACATACATTTGCATAAAGCAGCATATTTGTCCACTCCCATGTTGATAAGAGGATTAAATACTTGACAAATCTCCCTTTAAGGTTCATTTTGAACAGATGAAAAATGTAAAATTAATTGTGATTAAATATTTGAATCGATTGACAGCCTTAATTTGTAATATTCCTCACTAATTAGGAATTTCTTTAAAAAAAAAACACAACTACTACATGCACTATCTGCAACATACAAATTAATGCATAAGTAATATTAATCCAGAAGCATCAGATAGAATAGTGAAACACTGACGGGAGACATTTTACTGCATAATAAGTACTTTTATTTTTATTACTTTAAGTGCATTTTGCTGATAACACTTTTACTTTTACTTACTTAAGTAAGGTTTTGAATGCAGGACTTTTACTTGGAGTGGAGTATTTCACAGTGTGGAATTAGTACTTTTACTTCAGTAAATGATCCGAATACTTCTTCCATCTCTGATTGTGAACTGATCTTGGCCGGTTAATTTTAGGTGTGTGCCCGGCGTCGCGACCTTCAGTCTATTAACGCCCCCTCTCTGAAACCCACTGCAGCCTCGCCCTGAGTGGAAACACGCCCTGTTGTTGTTGTTTTATTTAGTGAATGTGAGACGGGGGGCTGCGTTATTATTCCTTCGCTGTTTCTATAATTGGAGCTAGCGGTTGTTGTTTTGGGCGACCGATGAGGAAGTGGCTCTTCCTCTGTTACAACTGCTTCCTGTCTGACTAGGAACAGTCGGGTGATCTGAACCGCGGGCGTGCGTGTGTGCGTGTGTGCGTGTGTGCGTGTGTCTGTGTGTGTGTGTGTGTGTGTGTGTGTGTGTGTTATCATTAGTACAGTACCTCTGAACTACATAATTCCCTTTTTTAAAAATATATAAGCAGCCTGACTAGACACATTGAGAGCAAGAGAAAAGGTGACAAAGCAGTATATAAACAGTATATAACTAGAAAGGTGCTCTCAGTAGAGTACAGATCTCCACCAGCTGTGTCTGCTGCGGCCTCTGCTGTAATGTTTGATTGAATACAAACCATAATTGTCCCCCATCTAGACTGCAAGCGTATCCGACACATTTTACACTCACACGTCTCACGCTACAGATACGCTCTCATTTTAATCTATGCAACTGTCTGCACCGGCTTCGTGCAGCTAAACTGCAGTTTACGGTGTTATGCTTTATGTTGACTGTTTAACGCTTCTTCTGAACAGAAACTGTCCGTCCTGCTGTGTGTTTAGTTCCTTTAGTTGTGTTAGTTGTATTAGCCTCGTTAGCTGTTAGCTCGTTAATATTGCCGTTGCTTAGCAGCGTTGTTCTCACGACTTAACCACTTGAACGCCAAGCATATTGTGTACACGACTTCCCATGTTGTAAACACAAGTTCACAAGTTTCATTTGAAGGCTCCTCCTACCGACGCGAGAAGATTTGCTCCGTTGTAGTCAGCCATCGCTCGGTTCGGTTTTTCATTTACTAAGCGATAATTATACATACATACATACAGAGGAATAATTCTTAATTTGTATGGAAACAAGAGTCCAAACTGAAGCAGTTGTCGACCACTTGCGGCCGGTTAAGTGTAGTGAGGAGTCAGCAGTCGACGACGGTATGAAACCGTCAATAAAAAATGTTTTCAAAAAGTGTGAATCACTGCAACCACGTCATAAATGAGCAGGAAAAATATTAGACTGATGGGTCCAGCAGTATGCAAGATTAGCCGTGGACAGACAGAGTTGCACACACATGATTGATTACATAATCTCCTGGAGGAGATAATAATAATAAGAAGAAGAATAGAATAAGCATGTTTTGCTTTGTCAAACAGTTAGATATTCTTGTACCAGCTCTGCCGAAGGAACATAAACTCTCACTCACTGTACAGATGTTGTCTTAATAATGAAAAACACATTGTCTATGTATTGTATGTATTGTCCATTTCCAAAGGGGTCCCTTGACCTCTGACCTCCAGATATGTGAATGTAAATGGGTTCTCTGGGTACCCACGAGTCTCCCCTTTAGAGACATGCCCACTTTATGATAATCACATGCAGTTTGGGGCAAGTCATAGTCAAGTCAGCACACTGACACACTGACAGCTGTTGTTGCCTGTTGGGCTGCAGTTTGCACTGTTATGATTGGAGCATATTGTTTTATGCTAAATGCAGTACCTGTGAGGGTTTCTGGACAATATCTGTCATTGTTTTGTGTTGTTAATTGATTTCCAGTAATGAATATATACATACATTTGCATAAAGCAGCATATTTGTCCACCTCCCATGTTGATAAGAGGATTAAATACTTGACAAATCTCCCTTTAAGGTACATTTTGAGCAGATAAAGGAATGGAACAAGCATGTTTTGCTTTGTCAAACAGTTAAATATTCTTGTACCAGCTCTGCCAAAGGAACATAAACTCTCACTCACTGTACAGATGTTGTCTTAATAATGAAAAACATATTGTCTGTTGTATTTGACCTTCATAGGCAGGTTTCGACATAGCTATCTTGAATATTCCCCCTTGACTTTAATCTGAAGACTAATTACGTATCACTACTACATGTGTAGGAGATACTATCATTGTTCCATCCATGTGCACATTATTATATTGAGTTATGTAATTCAGTTTGATTTCCTGCGTAGCTGTGCCGGTCTTAACTTTTTACAAACAAAAGTTTCACTGATGAAAGGGCAGAGCCGAGGTGTGAAAGTGATTCATCGTCACTGCTCATGTGTGTGTATCTGTGTCTGTGATGTGCCACTCTGGTGGAAATGGCCGTGGGAGGACTTGACTTCCTCTTGTGGTTTAAGTTAATGGACGAACAGGAAATGTGGGGGCGAAGTGTTGATGTGTGGCACAGTTGGAGACGTCGGTTATTTGAAATATTGCTCATGACCAAATAAAGTGCACGCTGATTTTACATGTCTCAATCAGTCCTGCAGCCGACTCTTAGACACAGGAAAGAGGTTTTTTTTGTCACCCTAATATTTCCTTGTGTAGGTGTATGTTTGCGTCTCTGTGTGCATGCTCTTATTTTGATGTGGGGAGACGTAATCGGATGAAATGGTTGATGGTGCAACCACATCCAGATCTTATCCTGTTTCAGAGATAAGATGTTGTCTTTCCATGAGATGATAATTCACCCGTGAAGTCTCTTGAAAAGCGTGATGAAATTATAAATGGCAATAGATTATATGGAAAATATTGCTTTAGAGAAATGTTTTAAACTTGTTTCCAGCCTCTCAACTGTCGTTTATTTCTGTTTATGTTCCTCCTGCTCCCCCCTTCCCTCCGTCTCCACAGTGCTGTTGAAGTTTCGTACCGATAAAGGCCGTGACCCCGACCCACAGTCCTTTCCAGAGGACAGTCAGCTCCTGAGACAGATCCGTGATGACGTCCTGGAGGCCTTGGCCGTGAGCAGTGACCTCCTGAATGATGACTTCATCAGGTACAAAGCGTCTTTGTCTGTAATGTGACTTTCAGACACTGAATGGATAATTCAGGTGAACAAAGTGCTGAAATGTCTTGAAAATAAGATGCTGAAGCTTAAAGTTGACAACAGGATCCAGCAACACTTACTAGGGGTGGGAAAAAAAATGTAATCACCTCTGTTTAGCAATTTTTTTACAATTTTGAAATCAATTTCTCAATGGCAGGATCTATATATTTACTTCATTTTGAGTCTATGTGGAGGTAGAAGGAAGTTGCCGCTTTTATTGTGGTAGTCTGAGTAACGTGACGTCATATCCGTTCCGTATCCGTCAACCAAAACAAACCGCAGAAAGTAGAAAACGTTGGAGGGTCTGCATGGATACGACCTGCACCCTCACATGTTAAATCCAGCGTGGTAAACACTACACATCCAGTAAAGGATGGAAACACTTTGGGTCTCACACATTGACAGGAAAAGCAGAGCTAGACATCACGGCTAAAGCTGCATGCTAACTCTGTCACGGACAGGAAAACGTTATCGTATCGTGGTAACGTGCGGTCAAGCCGGCCGTCGCTCTCGTCTCCGTGGTCAAATGGGCCGACGCTACGACTGTAGAGCACCCAGATACTGACATTTACGTTAAATGCATTCAAACGGCCCCGATGGAGCTGACCATGGATGTATAAAGAGAACGGAGCTGACGGGAGAGCTAGAGACGGACTTGGAGAAGTTAGAGGAAGTAGACACGTGGGACTACGTCCGGTTTTCAAAATAAGGTGTTAACAAAGGGAACTGTATATACAAAATACATTTATAGAAATAAGATTGATGGATTATATTCAACAGAAGTATAAAACATTACATGTCCCTTTATAAATTAAAAAGAAAATACCACTAATTTGTGACGGAAATGTATTTATTCTTTGATTTTTGGGTTGCTGGGAAAAGAAAAAAAAATAATACCTGACAATGACTGATATATTTGACTTCAGGACATCTCTGACTACTATTTTCCCAAGTAAAAGTCCCTAGAAGTGTTTGATTCAACTTGTTCCCATGGTCTAGTGTTAAAAAAGTTTACAAAAATTGCAATAAATTGTAATATTGAATCGGCACCAAAGTATCGTGATAGTATTGAGTCAGGAGATATCACACCACACTTTGTATTTAGTCACGATGGTACATGTTTGTCCTCAGCTACTGCTTCTCTGAGATGTCTCCAGTGTGCGCCGTCGTGGGAGGAGTTCTGGGACAGGAAGTTGTCAAGGTAAGCCTGTAAACATGAATGTATAGAATCATATAGGAGCCTCATAACTCCAGGAATGTGATGCATCTTAGTAAATTCATTCAGCTGTAGTAAACGATGGCCGTTCTGGTGTGAGAGGGAGTCAGTCAGCTGACAGGTGGCCACTCAGCTGGCTTCTGGGTCAGCTTCAGAAAGACGGCAGCGACTCTTCTGCGTAGGAGTGATTTTCTCTGTGACCGCAGAGAAACTCAGTGTGACGCTCTGGCTGAAGCCTCGCAAAAGGGGGAATAATTTGAAAAGTCCTCAAGCTGAACGACATAAGAAACTCATTGATATGTCAGCATATGAGAACATAACGGGACCATTCGTGGAAAACGTATGACTGAACAGTGACACTAACACTGTTAGCACATGGTATTCCCAGGGCTCTAGACTGCGACCAAAATGATCGCATATGCAACCTTTGTTTGAGAGTGTGCGAGTAAAATGTTTACCTCGTCGCATTGTGCGAGTGCATGATCATTACTATTTTGTAATAGTGTTGGATATTGCAGATGAAAGCAGTCCTTCCTGCACTCTCCTCTGTTCTGTGGAAACCTACGATGATGAAAATGATTGCACGTTTTGTGTAGCGCGCCGTTATTATTAAACCTCCGTGACAACATAAACACACACGCACACACACTGTATGCGCCCGATCCGTCCCACATGTACACATTCCCTCAGATTATAGATTAGAGCCCGACTGAGGTGGGTGTTTTGGTGATATTTGGGAGTAAAAAGGAATTATTTTGGCCAATAATCCTTTCATACACTTCGTACAAAGTCTCCTACAAAAAATGACTACAACAACCTTAACCATAGCAAATAAAGTCATATGTACATATGATAATAGATAGTAACTGTAAAATGAAAAACAAGTATTCAAAAACAAGGAAGGAAGAAAAAAACTAAATATAAATAAATATGAAATAAAAATAAAATATACATTTTTTAAATTAAAAAAACTTAACAGCATAGATAAAAAGACAAAATCACTAATAATAATATGTTTGCATCCTGTATGTTTGACACAGACAGACCCAGATCAGGCTAATCAATACGGAGATGCATCAATGGTTAAAGTTCACAAATCAATCATCCCTTCCTACGGGGTTTCACCATGAATTCTTAAATTGACAAGATCATATACGAGGAACACATAAAACCTCTTTTATCACATGTTTAACCGTGAAATCTGCCCGTTTGAGTTCGGCGAATTTCAGCAAAAAAGCTTGAAGTGTAATAATTGATTTTGATGTGTACGTTCACTAGTCTCCTCTGACGGGACTCACAGACTCCGTATGGTCACTGACGTCATTAAGATTCATCTCACAGATAAAAACAGCAGCATTATTTAATGCAGAGAGAGAGAGAGAGAGAGAGAGAGAGAGAGAGAGAGAGAGAGAGAGAGAGAGAGAGAGAGAGAGTGTGTGCATGACCTGACCTGGCTAAGGTAACGTGAGTTCAGGTCAGGGTAAGTGTGTGTGTTAGAGGGAGGGGACTGGCTGCACAAGGCCAACCTGCCGTCTCTATGATGATGATGATGATGATGATGATGGTGATGAAACCCACTGCAACTGGCCGACTGACGTCTCGCCGGGTGAATCTGACTGATTTCACTCACTCACAGAAAACTGAGCTCGCCTTATGAGCTCAACTTAAAGGGTAACTCGGGTATTTTTCAACCTGGACCCTATTTTCCTGTGTGTGGATCTAAAGCTCGGCATACACTGTACGATTTTAGCCCATTTTGAGCCACATGACTCATTTTAGATTCAGACCGTCGGGCGTCGTTTGCCGTGCGGTGTACGGGGGGGACCGAGGACCGATTAACTCCTCCCGACCAGCTGTCGAACAGTCGGGTGAACTCCTGACATTTCAGACATTTGTGGTCGGCCGTCCACAAGCTCTCGCACAGTTGAAGCAGAACCACGAGCCGATTCCCAACGTCAGAGCCTTTTATACAGTAATCAGAGCGTAGATATCAAGATAACAATGTAAACAAACAGATAAACGTAGTAAAGCGTAACTAGCTTACCTCCAATTCTCTCTGCAAGATGGACAAACCATACCGTCCACGTCTTCCTCGCCACCTGCGAGTCTTTTTTAGACGTTTCAGCAGACAGGACGGCACAGATGATCAACACGGTTCTGCCTTGTTAGCAAACAGACCTCTGCTAGCAAACAAACTCTACCTGCCTCGGAGCTTTAATCTTTATTGACAACTGTCAACAGTCAGAACGGCCCTCAGGGGCCGACGGGACGTGTTTTCTTTCTATTTTACACGTACAGTGTGATCACTCAGGTCGTGAGCTTTGGCTTTACATCGCAAACAATCTACTCGTACAGCAGAAGTAGGAATTACACAACATTTCTAAAATTGTGCAGTGTATGTCCAGCTTTATTGTCTAATGGGGATAACAATTATTGAAGTTGGTCCAGTATTGAGGGAGAGCGCTGTAACCAGCAGCCGCTGAATGAGCTGTGAGGGCAAGCAAGAGTGTGTGATGTCATCTCAGACACAGTCAAGCCGTTGTGGAAGCAGAACGGTCGTGTATGTGTGTCACAATATGACCTTAATGGTTCATTAAATAAGTTTCCTTTGTGTTTTCCCTTCAGGCTCTCTCCCAAAGAGACCGCCCACACCGCAACTTCTTCTTCTTCGATGGTCGTAAAGGCAACGGCATGGTCGACTTCTTTGGACCAAACTAAACAGTTTTACACACAAAGTCAAGTCCAGCAAACTTCTGTCTTTTCCTCCGTTTGTACCGTCAGGTTATTTATATCAGTTCTTGTTCCACTAGTCATAAAGTCAGTCTGTTGTTTTGTTTTTTTTGGCATTTGATCGCAAGAACACAGTGAGATTTGTTTTTTACATTTGCTAATAAAACATTGGTTAGTGAAATGATTCTGCCTCAGGTCTTTGGATTTATTAAACAATAACAATCATGTTGTTTTATGCCTGTATATCAGAATTTAGTGATGAATATCTGCCACGTGTAGTCACAAAATGTAGCCGTAACTATTATTATGCTGCATTCATGTTGCTATTTTCTCTGAAAATCAAACCTGAAAATTAAATCATCGCAATCAAATCACACTTTAATTCAGTAAATAAGTTTTTTTTCACTGACACATGCCAATTAGTACAAACTACTGTTGTGCACATAAGCAGATTAGGGCTGTCAAAGTTACCGCGATAATAACGCGTTAACACAACTTGTGATTTTTAGGTTGTAGCGGCTCAGTTTTAAAGCTAGAGTGAAGATACTGGTATCATATGAAACTAGAAAATATCGGTAAACATCGGTACCAACCAGGTCATACTAGCTTGTTGTGAAGGAGGTTAAATAACGCTCCAAACTTACGCTCAATTTTGGAGAGGAAAAACTGTCATGTCCATTTTCAAAGGGGTCCCTTGACCTCTGACCTCCAGATGTGTGAATGAAAATGGGTTCTATGGGTACCCACGAGTCTCCCCTTTACAGACATGCCCACTTTATGATCATCACATGCAGTTTGGGGCAAGTCATAGTCAAGTCAGCACACTGACACACTGACAGCTGTTGTTGCCTGTTGGGCTGCAGTTTGCCATGTTATGATTTGAGCATATTGTTTTATGCTAAATGCAGTACCTGTGAGGGTTTCTGGACAATATCTGTCATTGTTTGGTGTTGTTAATTGATTTCCAATAATAAATATATACATACATTTGCATAAAGCAGCATATTTGTCCACTCCCATGTTGATAAGAGTATTAAATACTTGACAAATCTCCCTTTAAGGTACATTTTGAGCAGATAAAAAAATGTGTGATTAAATATCTTTAATTGATTGACAGCCCTAAATTAAATCAAACTTGTTGAGAATCTCAGTTACAGTACAATGAATCAGTGTGGTGGGTTTATGCACACTCAGTCAGCGTCAGAGTTTTGAAGGGGAAAGACAGTAGATAGTCACATGATGCCTGTCAGTGTATGACTGTATTTGGTAATAACCTCTCAGCGCCCGGCGTGTGACTCACCAAACTGTCTCAGTGACGGAGCAGCGTTCAGATGAGCCTCGGGACAAACTCAGAACGCTTCCTGTCCTCTTCCTCCCAAACAAGGCCACAGCAGCAGCTTCAACAACAACAGAGCATCACCGGGGGAAAACCAGCCATGTGGTCCCGTGTCTGACCGCAGCCCCTGGGCGTGGCGGGGCGGTTGAACCTGTTAAACCTGCCAGACCTGTGAAACCTGAGCGGCGGAGATGTGTTCTAACCGTAGATGGAAAAATTACACTTATTTTGATGCAGTTTAACCTCTTAAATGTTGACTGCTGTGTGTTGTCAACACTGCGGTTGCTGAGTCATTCTGCTGTTTAAAAATAGTTTCAGTATCAGATTATGTAAAAAACTTTCTTTTCATACATAAGTAGGTTGATTTTAAATCTGATTATAAACGGCTCATTCTAAGGTAACACATACACAATGATTCTTATTGTCAGGTGATTTCACACTACTGAAAACATACTTATTGATATTATATTCCACTTCTGCTAATAGATCCCTCTAAATGTTACACACTGCTCCTTTAACGTTGCGTTTCAGTCATTTTTTTTTATTTCTTAAGTAAGTAGCCGTGTAATAAGCGGGATAATCTACAGCTAGCGGGTCATTGTTGAGAAATAAATGCCTTCAGGGCGATGAATGACCCCTCCGCTGTCGGGGTTTATTTCACAACAATGACCGTCTCGCTGTACATTATCGCTTACATAAAAACAAGATGGGAGGCTTTTGTTTTGTAAGTTACGTTAGTGACATTTGTCATGTAACGATTATTTTTTTATTGATGTTTGTGACGTGTTTTCTGTAGTTGTTTCCGTACGTATTTTACTTAATTTACATACTTATACTTATTTATTTTCCTCTTAAACCAGGGGTCTGCAACCTGCGGCTCCAGAGCCAAATGCGGCTCTTTAGCTCCTCTCCACTGGCTCCCTGTGGATTTATAAAAATGGAAATGAATAACTGTTTTTTGTTTACGTTTTCATTTCTATTTATCATTGTTGTAGGTCTATGGTACGGTCCACATTGAGGGGAAAAAAAAGAAATCTGAGATTTCGAGATTTAAAGTCCTAATATAACGAGAATAAAGTCACAAGTTTAAGAGAAAAAAATCGTAGTATTATGAGAATAAAGTCAATATTATAAAGTAGTAATATTCCAACTTTTTTTCTCGTAAAGTTTTGACTTTATTCTCGTAATATTCTGACTTTATTCTGGAAATCTCCGGATGTTTTTCCCCTCAGTGTGGCCTTAATACTCCGTAGTACATTGTCTCTTTGGCCCTCACTACATTAGACTTATATACTATATACTTAGACTATAA
>CAKAOH010010448.1:880-20224 GCA_916701665.1 Sebastiscus tertius
AGAAGAAGAAGACGAAGAAGACAATGACAAAGACAAAGATGACGAAGAAGAAGACAACGACGACAACAACAAATAAGAAGACGACGATGATGAAGACCCAGACGAAGACGAAGACAAGACAACAACGACAAAGAAGAAGACAATGACAACAATGAAAAGGCAAAGATGAAGAAGAAGAAGAAAATGACAATGACGAAGAACACGACAACGACAAAGAAGAAGAAGAAGAAGAAGAAGAATACGACGACAACGACAAAGAAGAAGAGGAATATGACGACAACGACAAAGGAGAAGAAAAAGAAGAAGATGACAACAAAGATGAAGAAACTGAAGACGAAGACAAAGAAGAAAACGGCAATGACGAAGAAGAAGACAACGACAAAGAGGAAAATGACGACAAAGAAAAAGAAGAATAAGAAAACAAAGAAGACAATAACAAAGACAAAGATGACGAAGAAGAAGACAAGATGACAACGACAAAGAAGAAGAAGACGATGAAGAGAGAAAGAGAAGGAACGAGTGAAGAAGAGATTTGGTGAGATGCAGCGACAGAAGGAGGAAGTGACACCTAGAAGATATCAGACGTTTTTAGCTGCTGGTTCTCAGAGAGGCTGGTCGGCTGAAAGCTCATTAACATTCAGATGAATAATCACCTCTATCTCTATACATCATCATCATCGTCATCATCACCATCATCACCATCATCATCATCATCAGCGGCAGCGAGAAGAGCAGCCTGTTCCTGTTCCTGTTCCAGCGTCTGACTCTCTACAGGCTTGTTTTTCAGACGTCGATGCGTCTCAGCTTAAGTAACTTTTAATGAAGTGGGTTTTGAAATTAAATTTCGTCTCTGCTACAGAAGTGAAGCGACTTGTGTTCCCATTAAGTAGCTGTTAGCCTGCTGGAGCTCATTACAGACGCTGCTGGCAGGCAAACATCACATCACATCCTGACGGTACCACGCCGCCGCCGCCGAGCCCGGAGAGAAAGACACTTATCCTCCGTGAAAACAGGGCCGGGAGACAGATGCACTGAGTCAGCTGTCCTTTTGAAAGTCCTGTCAGCCCCACGTTGTCAAAATGTCAAACTAAAATGGCTCCGCTAAGACGGAAGAAAAAGCACATGAAGAAAAGCTCAAAAGATATCAACGTGGAGGAGAAATGATTGACAGCTTGAAACGACAAAATAATGACTTGTATCTTTGAAATGATGGAGACAATAAATGATGTTTAAATGTAAGTGAACAAAGGAAATGAGATATGGAGAGGTGGAGAAGAGATTAAGAAACACAAGAGAGACGGATGGAGGAGATCCACTCCCTCCTCCTCCGATGTGAAAACCAGTCGTTACTAATAAGAGCCCATCCAAACTGTGAATACATCAGCGTGTCTTTGCTTCAGTGACATGGAGGGAAACGAGTCTAAATATTCATAGCTGAGGAGAGAAACTGCCAGATAAACGTCTGACTGCCACCGAGTCAGTTAACTGTTCACGCTCTGAATGAAATCAACTCCTCGGAGATTAACTAACGCTTTAGGAGAACAGCGTTAATGTAGGACGTGTAATGAAAGCTTTGAAGATTAATGCAAGTAAAGCAGAATGAAACTGAGAAAAGGAGTCAAATTAAAGAAGAGCAGATAGAAAGAACATGAAAAGAAAGGGAGAACACTTTATAATACTTGACAGCAGGGCTGTGAAGCAATCTAAATATTTATTGGCACATTTTTTATCTGTTCAAAATGTACCTTAAAGGGAGATTTATCAAGTATTTAATCCTCTTATCAACATGGGAGTGGACAGATATGCTGCTTTATGCAAATGTATGTGTATATCTATTATTGTAAATCAATTAACAACACAAAACAATGACAGATATTGTCCAGAAACCCTCACAGGTACTGCATTTAGCATAAAACAATATGCTCCAATCATAACATGGCAAACTGCAGCCCAACAGGCAACAACAGCTGTCAGTGTGTCAGTGTGCTGACTTGAATATGACTTGCCCCAAACTGCATGTGATGATCATAAAGTGTGCATGTCTGTAAAGGGGAGACTCGTGGGTACCCAGAGAACCCATTTTCATTCACACATCTGGAGGTCAGAGGTCAAGGGACCCCTTTGAAAATGGACATGACAGTTTTTCCTCGCCAAAATTTAGCTCAAGTTTGGAGTCGTAATCCACAACCGTGAATATAAAAAAATGAAATCTGCTGCAGATGTTGAGGGACTTTCATCACCATTACAGGCTTTAAGCTGCGACATCAAAAGACTTAATCAGACTCTACTAGAATAGAGGAAATGAAATGAAACCGAGTCACTGCAGGCGTTCTGTTCGGTGAACAGAGGACGCCAAATTTTTCCCGCACGGGAGAAACCAAACCACTGTCTCACAAAAAGAGGAAAATAATGAGATGAGAGAAAATAATGGGAAGGAATGTGTGAGAGAGAGAGAGAGAGAGAGAGAGAGAGAGAGAGAGAGAGAGAGAGCGAGAGAGACGGGAGGATGTGACAGCGCTTCCTGTCCCGAGGGTCATCAGTCGTTGCCGCGGCTCCCTAGTGAATGCGGCTGTCATGGTTACCAGCATGGCTGTCCTGACAACAAGCGCGGCGTGTCATGCGGCACGGCGCCGTCTGGGGACAATCTGTCTGGCTACGACATATCTCACACGCATGCCAGGAGAAGCACACATGCCAACACACACACACACACATATTTGGGGTACTGATGCATAAACACACACACACACACACACATACACACGCACACACACACACACAGCTTAACATCTCCATGTTGCACAGCTGGCGGGGCGTCGACACACACATCAGCATGCAAACACACAAGCATTCAAAGCATGCACACAAACACGTGCACGTCCAACGCTGACAAATGTCACTTCCCCTGTGTGCCTCTCTTTGATATCTCACACACACACACACACACACACACACACACACACACACACACACACACACACACACACACACACACACACACACACACACACACACACACACTCAGCTCCTCTGCAGTATGTGTAGATAGAAATACATTAATATTAAAACATGCAGTCGAACGCTGGCTCTCTCTCTCTCCCTGGTCATGTGATCTAATCAGAGTTAATGTGTTGCTGTAGCGGCCTCAGAGAGCCGTCCATCAGTCAGACGGACCGACTAAAGACGCCATGGATCTGTCCCCGGGGGGGTGGGAGATTGGGGGGGGGGGAATTGGAGACACACACACACATGTAATGCTCAAGATACACAGAAACACACATACAAACGAATGAACATAATGGGATTGCATGAAGGCATTCGGCCGTGCTGCATAGGTCAATGAGTAGTTAGGGAGATGGAGCACCTGATGAGGAAACGGAGGAGAAGTGAAGTGTGTGAGAGAGAGAGAGGTTATTGGTATTGATCTAATCTCCCTCTGCAGCTCTGACATGCACATTTTGCCTCCCGCAGAGCAGCATTTGCATTTTTTAGACGTTGACTTCAGGGACTCGTCCTCGCAGTCGGTCACGCAGCAAACATGAGACATTTAACCAACATGGACTAATTACGTCTGCAGACAAAATGTTTGTATCGTCAGTGTCACATAAATTAGATATATATTGAGTTTGTTTTTAACTGATGTTTGCCCAAAGAATACTGGATTTTATGTCCAGTTTGTTTGTGTTGTACGAATTCTGAGATGTACAGTACGTCGCTTTGGACAAAAGCATCTGCCAAATGAAATTGTAGATTTGTAGGTCTACTTTTAATTTTACTTTTAATTCTCAGAAAAGAAAACTGAATCTCTCGCTAATAAACAAATTAAGTCATCAGTTTTCAATCATTAATTCATTAATTGTTTGCCCCTTCTTTAGTATTTCTTTCTCTTAGTACTCTCCATCTCCCTCTCCTTCTCCCATCCACTGAAGGTTCTTTCAGAAAAAACACAACTGCGCTCTGAAACACATTATTTCTAATGGCATGACGGCTTTTCACTACGTCGAGCAAAGCCCAACTTGTGTCGCGAACATCTTTTCAAAACTAAACCTAAGAGGTTTTGTTGGCTAGACCTAAGCAAGTGTTTATGTTTGAATTCACAATATTAAAGGGACTGTTTGTAACTTCTTACACGTATAAATCATTGCTGGTCGGTGTCCCATGAGTGCTCTCGTGTGTCTCCGCTGTTCAGACTCAGACTCCAACACAAACTACAGTGAAGCACCAAAACCTCTTGGTTGTATCTAGTGAAGCCCGTCTGTTAAACAGTGTTGGCCGCGGTCGGAGGACGCGGGGGAGACCGTAGCTTTGGTCTCCAGGACCGGAGTCTCTGCTATACTCTGCTCCTCTGCTCCTCCGCCTGCCTTCACTCACACACCGCGCTCGTTCTCACTCGCTGACGTGTGTCGCCTCACTGTGTTGAGCGATGCTCCTTCATGTCTATGTAGAGCGAGCACAAGCGCGAGCAACAGGACGCTGACTTTCGTTGACTTAACGGCCACAGGTGTCGCTGTTAACAAGCAGTTTTTTGATACTTACAAACAGTCCCTTTAAGCCCAACCATGTTTTGTTTCCTAAACCTAAGAGGTTTTATTGGCTAAACCTAAGCAAGTGTTTTTGTTTGAACTCACAACGTTAAGCTGTTTACAGCGACCGAACAGCGACACATTTGGCTGCTTTCTTCTGAATTTCACTTTTATGTCCTTGGCGTTAATATTTTTGTGTCGTATATTAAAACAGAACAAATTCATTGTATCATACTACACAGTTTTTAAAGTTAGATTTGTACCTGGATATTTGTATTATTGATTTGTTGTATTCACTCCTTTATGACTGTTCAGGTCACGCTGATAACGAACCTCCCTGTTTGTTAATTTGCTGCTTTAATAAACACTGTTATAATGAACCGTGCTTCCTTCCCACCACTTCTCTTATTATTCACAGTCATTTGCACGACGAGCAGATTGCAGCGGAGAGTAGTAGCGAGCTTGTAGTTTGTTGTCGTTTCCTCCTTTAATCAATTGATAACCGAGTTGAGACACCGAACACATTTTTTCTGAAAGAGGATAAAAAGAGATTGCTTGACCTTTAGTTCCCCCTTTAACTGTTCCCCCGAGGCCTGAATAAATATGATCTGTCACCGGCATAAAACTCATCTCCTCCTTTGACTCATGCAGAGCCTCCAGCTGGAAGGTTAATGGACGGCGTGTTGTCGTTCGCCACGAGCTCAAATCAAATCTGTCCACCGGTGACGGAGGCCGAGGCGCAGCGGAGGAGCTCCTCACGATGATGTAATATCTGCATATCAGTACCAACGCAGGGCAATGGACTGTAAATGTACACATTTAACAAATAAAACTGTTCTTAAAGAACTACTGATGACACAGAACACCAGCCGCTCTCCAAACACGACACGTTTCAATAGATAATATCTGACTGTTTAAACATTAATTAGGACAGTTTATTGGTTTATTTATATTTTGGCTTCTGAATACGCTGGATTTTAATGGTGCTGCTGTTGTTTCTGAGCTGTATGGATGTTTTAAGATGTGGATACTTGTTGTTATTGTCTTCAGGAGTTTAATTGTTGCTGATTTTAGTGAGTTTTTGGAGTTTGTCTTTTGTTTTTTTTGTTAATTTTTTTCACTTGTCATTTGTTGTTATTGTCATTAGCAGTTTAATTGTTGTTGATTTAGTTTTTTGTAGTTTGCTTGATTTTAATTATTGTTTGTTCGATTTTGTAACTTGTCGTCATTTGTAATTATTTTCATTAATAGTTTTGTTACTTTGTTGTTGATTTATTGTTTCTTGTAGTTTACTTGTTTTTTCGTTTGTTAGTTTTTTGTACAATCTTTGACGTGTTGTCATTTGTTGTTATTGTCATTAGCAGTTTTATTGTTGTTGATTTAATGTTTCTTGTAGTTTGCTTGATTTTTGATGGTTCTTTTGTTAAATGTTTGACTTGTCGTTTGTTATTTTTGTCATTTGCGGTTAATTGTTGTTGATTTAGGTTAATGCAGGTTAATGCTTAATTTTAATGTTTTTTTGTTAGATTTTAGTTATATTGATTTTTTTTGTTTTGACAAATCAACAACAAGAAAACTTTGTTGTTGATTTATTGTTTCTTGTCGTTCACTTGTTTTTTCGTTTGCTTTTGTAAACATTTTTTAACATATAGTCATTTGTTGCTATTATCAATAGCAATTTAATTGTTTCTTGTAGTTTGTTTGTTTAATCGTTTGTTTTTTGTTACTTTTTTGACTTGTTATTATTGTCATAATATTGTACTTTTTTTTTGGTTGTTGTTTTTCTTGAAGTTTGTTTCATTTTCTTTTGTTCCCCTTTTTTACTTTGGATGTTTTTTGGATTTTGTTTATGCTAAATGCAGTACCTGTGAGGGTTTCTGGACAATATCTGTCATTGTTTAATGTTGTTAATTGATTTCCAATAACAAATATATACATACATTTGCATATAGCAGCATATTTGTCCACTCCCATGTTGATAAGAGGATTAAATACTTGACAAATCTCCCTTTAAGGTACATTTTGAACACATAAAAACATGTGTGATTAATCGCAATTAACGATCTTACGATTACATGCAAACAATCAATACTAGTTTTTATATAAGAAATAAGCTGCAGAAGCCTCATGACGTTAAACAAAGCATGCTGTCTAAACAGAAACACACGCTTCATGATGTTCCATCATACACAAGAAGCGTATTAATAATTCTATCCACAGAAAGTTTAAATATAGCCGTGAGAAATACAGACTTCTGCACGTTTGTGGTCTGAATTATACATCACTCCCTCGTGGAGATCTGGCTCGTCTTGGTGGGATTTGTGGTAGTGAAGAGATGTTGCAGGATTATTACACAGTGGAAGACAGATGATGGACAGCACACAACATGGAGGAGTCATGGGAGGAGAGAGAAAACGAGAAGTTGTTGCTGCAGACGGAAACCGGACACACAATACCGCCTAGAAATGGGTTGTTCTGGTTTACCACCTTAAATCGATCGACTCCTCTTAAATCATTTCATCCCCTGTGTGTGTGTTTGTGTGTTTGTGTGTTCTTGAACTCAGATCAATGTATAGATTGATCCTCAGCAGTTAACTGAACCTCTACATCAGTTGGGGGCGTTGGCTGACCAGCAACGACCCAACCCAGACATGTTTATGGGCTGTGAGGAGCCGTGATATACAGGCTGAAATATCAATGCGGCGCAATCAGGGAGGGAAATGAGCAGCAGCCTCCGAACAAGAGCTGTAATACATTTAACTGCTGGTGGTGAGAGAGAACCAGCTTACACGATAACTGAACTTCTCGTACATGAAGACCATCTATTGTAAAAGAGGAATGCGCTCTTTGTTTAACAGATATACTGTTAGCAGTAGAGTAGAAATCAAAGGGTGAACCACAGTTCACATTATTATGAGAACCTTGTCTCTTACATTGTACTTCCATCTTTAGGGGTTAATTTGTATCCAGGCAAAGAGAAGTTATGATGATGGGCTTCAATGCATTCAATTGTAAAAGAGTTGAAGAGGCCTTTTTATGCGATATTGATTTTCCCGACGATTAAATTAAATGTCAAAGCTCTCTGTGCCTCGCTATGATCGACTGCAATGAGCGGTTTGCTTACTAAAGCAGTCCTTAAAGGGTGACATGTCATAAAAACTGAAGCGAGCGTGTGATCAAAACTGTGCGCAGCTTCAAAGGCGACCGGCTGCCGTCGGTTTCCACACATTAGCACATTGTCTTCCCTTGATGTCTGCCATTAAGTGATGAAATCTGCTACGAGTACACATAGGAAATGTGAAGCCCCTTCTGGTCCTCGGAGTGGAGGAAAAGGGACGAGTGATCAGCTGGAGTTCAAAGTTGGATGGCCCTTATAGCCAATAAAAGGAAGTGTTGCGATGACAAACTCTCCCAAAGAAGTGGACATGAAGTGCATTGAAAAGGGCCGACAGCGGAGCGGAGCTGCTATTTATTCCATGAAGCACTCCTCATTTTCTATATGACAATTAATGGGTCTGTAATTAAGCTATAGAAGTGCTTCAGGCTTTTACAACCTGTCCACAGAGAAGCTTCTGAATTACCACGAACGGTTCACAAACATGTTCAATTTAAACATCAAATTACTTTTGAACTCAAACCAAATTTACTTTTTTTTTTTTTGCAGTCATCCTTCATCATTTGGGAATACCGTAAAACTGCAATTAATACCCTGGCCTTTTATTTGCTTCGCTGCACACCTGCAGGTGAATAAAAGGTGAGGGGAAGGTCACCACAATCACTCTTTCTAGACTGCCAAACGCAAACTATCAGTGTCTGAAAACTGTGAAACTAGACGTCTAAAGGACTGAAAGGAAAGCTCAAGTTTCAACCTCTTTATTGTCATCATGCACAACAATTACAGATCTCAGCCTCCCTCCAACAAAGCTCATTAAATATGTATAAAAAAGAAAATCATGCAAGTAAGAAATAAGAATCTAAGACATGAAATATTGCATTAGTTAAAAATGAGATAAAATATAACATATATAAAATAGTATAATAAATCTTATTCTCTCTTAAACCTTTTGGTAGTAAAATGTTCAGATCAATGGCAGCTATGATTAAAAAACTCTGCTTAATGAGCCTCAGAATGTCTTTCAGTTTCCAAGGACGTCATTCGTCAGGACACAAGTCTTTAATTAAAACCTGTGAAATGTGAAAATAAGTGTCATTAAAACCTTCATGACTCAGGAAGTCACGGTTGGTAAGACACTCACACACATTTTATCACCTACAGATTAATTAACTGTTATTAGTATCCATCTTAATTTTGTGGAATTTATTGCGTTAGATAAATTACATCTTTATTCAAATTGGCAGATTAACAGCAAAATAAACACAAAATAGTTGTGCACAGCTTTGACAATTGTTTTAATACAAAACTAAAACTAAAGAAGTTGTAGTTTTGTTTCCTAAACCTAAAGAAGTTGTAGTTCTGTTGCCTAAACCTAAAGGAGTTGTAGTTTTATAGCCTAAACCTAAATAAGTTGTAGTTCTGTTGCCTAAACCTAAAGAAGTTGTACTTTTATTGTCTAAACCTAAAGAAGTTGTAGTTTTGTTGTTGCCTAAACCTAAAGAAATTCTAGTCTTGTTGCCTAAACCTAAAGGAGTAGTAGTTATGTTGCCTAAACCTAAATAAGTTGTAGTTTTGTTGAATAAATCTAAAGGAGTTGTAGTTTTGTTGTCTAAACCTAAAGAAGTTGTAGTTTTATTGTCTAAAAATCTAAATAAATTCGAGTTATGTTGTTTAAACCTAAAGAAGTTGTAGTTTTGTTCCCTAAACCTAAAGGAGATGCAGTTGCATTGCCTAAATGAGTTGTAGTTTTGTTACCTAAACCTTAAGAAGTTGTACTTTTATTGTCTAAACCTAATGGTTTAGATGGTTTGTTGTTGCCTAAACCTACAGAAGTTTGCGTTAATGCGTTATCTCGTTAACTTTGCCAGCCCTAATACTTTGACGTCACTCGAAGGCGTGCATCGTCTTGTTCTTGGTGAGGTGGTTTAACAAGACGTTTCTGTATCTGAAGAACAACTATCTCTGTCGAGTATCTGCAGAGCGTCCTTGAATACCAACCTGTGAACTGTGCTGGATTAGAGCAACGACACAATGAGACACATCAGAGCATCTCAGCAGCGCACAGATCAGGAATCTGACTCTAATCCTCAGACTCTCCAGCGAGTAGCTGTCAGACGACCTCAGGTCCTGTGTTGTAGCCGATACTATGAATAATTTAACTACTAATCCTTAATTGGTTGAGCCTGTCTGTAAAAGGTTAAATACACTGTAAATCAATATTACGTCCCTGTTAACACGCGGGATGACCAATAAACGGTAAAAATCTCTTATGAAAGTGCAGAATGGCCCGAGGAAGTCAGAAAGGGGCATCGTTTTTTCACAATAAGAGCTGGAGCTTGATCCCCTCGAGGTCGGAGTTCTCATGAAAAGCACAAAAATGCAGGTTTCCTCTTGTTCGTTCAGTTTAATCCAAGTCTCATTAATCCAGTCGTCTGCTCACTACTTCCCAAACACATGCATCTTATTATTTAAAACACTCTAACGGATGTTTTGATATAGTTTTGCCTTTAGGTCTATGGTACGAAGGTACGACGGAGTATTAGGGCCACATTGAGGAAAAAAAAAAGATCTGAGATTTAGAGAATAAAGTCACATTACGAAAATAAATTCATAGGTTTATGAGAAAAAAGTCGTAATATTATGAGAATAAAGTAGTAGTAGTAATTTTACGTTTTATTTTCTTTTTTTCTGCTAAAGTTCTGACTTTATTCTCGTAATATTCTGACTTTATTCTGTAAATCTCAGATGTGTTTTCCCTCAATGTGGTCCTAATACTCCGTAGTACATTGTCTCTTTGGCCCTCACTGCATTAGACTTATATACTATATACTCAGACTATAAACTGTGTTACCTTCATCACAATGATCAAATGTTTTGCAGCTCCAGACCGATTTATTTAATTTTTTTTGCCTAAAACGTCTCTTTTGATAGTAAAGGTTGCTGACCCCTGGGTTAAGGCAACAAAACCGCTTCATTAGGTTTAGGAAAAACATCACGGTTTGCCTTAAATTAAGTATGAAATTAAGTAAAATACGTACGAAACAAACGCCAGTCACTAACGTAACTTACAAAACAAAAACAAAGTCCTGTGTTTACTGGACCCAAAGGAGCACTTTTATTATTAATTTTACTACATGTTGTTGTAATATTTACATTTTGAATGCAGGACTCTGGTATTTCTTCTTTCACTTAACTTAAAGATTGTAATATTTATTCCGCCACCAAAGTGTTTCTAGACAGCAGAAGACTAAAAGAGGAGAGAGATAAGATAACTTTATGTTTTTTATCTCTGGTTTGGTGTTAACTTTGATGTTCTGGTGTAATTTTAAATCCCGTCCAGATCGACATCTGGTGTTTACCTCGACCGCTGAGCTGTGAAAACCTGCCGTCTCTGCTCACGGAGAGGCTGCATAACCAGAGCAGCTTCTCTTCTTCAGATTAAATTAGATGAAACTCTATTGATCCCTGCAGAATAAACTGGGTTGTTGTGGGGAGCAGGGCTAATAGGATTCAGTAAGAAAAAAAAAGAACAAACCAGTATAAAGCACTCAAACTGAATATAAAATAATCAATATGAGAGGAGAGAGAGTCATTTCAGCACAGTCTGGTGCCAAGAAGTGGAGAAGAAATAACAGCTGCTTCATCTGACGAGCATGTTTCAATGTTTTAGTGGCTAAGAGTATTGACGTGCATCAGCAGAATGGGATTACTGACCTCCACGGTGGATCCTATTCTGTCCTCGGTGGTCGCTCGGGACTTATTGGATTAAAGCAGCGTAAGAAACAATTACAGATGTTTGGTCCGACTGTCGGGGAACTGCAGATGCTCAGATTTCCGTTTTTTCTGAGCACTTTCTAAAATGGGCAAACTCCACCAGAGCAGCTCCACATTGATCCTTGTAGTCAACCTCATATTTTAAGGCATCATGAAAGAGAAGTTTTTTAAAGTGCTCAGAAAAAATGGAAATATGGACGTCTACGATTCCAGGAAAACTGGGCAGACGATCAAAAGCTGCAGAACAGCCACTAATCGACCTTGTGGTGAGAGCGTTCGGTCAACTACTGGTTTTAAAGTCAAAGAATGAGCTTTAATTACAACCTTAAAACTTGCTCAAATTGTAAGTAGCTCTCTATCACATTCAAATAACTGATTAAATAACCAATAATCATTATACAATTAAAAAGCAGGACTGTGTCCGGGGTGCTTTGATGAATTTGTGGCATCTTTCTGGCAAGATAATCAAACAATTAATGAGTTATTCGCCAGGCAATTCATCAGCAACATTGTGAATTAGGGCTGCAACTAACGATTATTTTCATTGTCCATTAATCTGTCGATTATTTTGTTAATTAATCGATTAGTTGTTTGATCTATGAAATGTCAGAAAATGGTGAATAGTGTTTCCCAAAGCCCAGGATAACGTCCTCAAATGTCTCGTTTTGTCCGCAACTCAAAGATATTCAGTTTACTATCACAGAGGAGTAAAGAAAATAAAGTAAACATTACTACATTTTCAACGTCTGTATCTGTAGAAAATGTTACGGAGGTGAAAAATAGTAAAGACTTGTTTTTAAATCAACATTTCCTGCTTTCATTTAAAAATAAAAGCCCTGAAGTGTTTTTTCTGTGGACAGAATTCCTTCATCTGTTAACACGAGGCTTTTATTCTGAAATATGTGCTGGACAGTGTTGTAGAACATGCAGTGACTTGCAGAGCTCCATGAACTAATATAGTACGGTGTTTTAATAGTGGATTATTACTATTGTTTACAAATTACCACACGTTTCTTAACCTTTCTCTGACTAAAATAAATTTAAATGAAATATAATGAAATAAAATGTCCATTATGAAAGGCAAACTCTATGTAGAAAGAAAGGGCTGACAGCAGCAGCAGAATCGCAGCCGGTGTGAACACCCAATGCGTCAATCACGCAGCCGCCACGCGCTCCTGACGTTCCCAGTGTGGATACACCGTAAACCTAACTAAGTAGTTTTGTTGCCTAATCCTAATCAAGTTGTTTCCTGTGAAGTTTAGTGTGGAGGCACGAACAATGAGCAATAACTATTCTTATAATATCAAATGAACCGTTTCCATGCAGGACCCGGTTCATTATCATAAGAACCCGATAAAGGAAACAGGTTTTCATCCACATCACGTTCCTGCTGAGCGTTCTCTATCGAGGCTGTGTGTGAATTAGTCTCTCAGCTAAATGACTCAAATGTAAAGCGCAGCCTCTCGGGTACAGCGGCTGTGTTAACACCCCGTCTGCGTGCCAGCATCCCTGCTGCTGCGCTCATGTTCCCTCTGAAGCCGAGGACGAACCCTCCAGCAGCATGAAAAATGCTCCCGTTTCACACTGTCCCGTCTGGCCAGCAGGGCCTGCTGCTAAACACCTCGACCGCAAGCTTTTGTCTTTCTCCGAGACGTTTGAAGGATCTTTTGGGTTGACAGGAAGTGAAAACTGTGAGGTTGTTGCCTGTCAGAGGCCATAAAGACGGTGAGCGTACGGGGAGAAGAGGAGGCAGGAAGCTGACTGACAGCTACACGACTAAAGTCACCTTTCATTTATGGAAGCTCTGAAAGCCCGTACGTATGTTTTCATGCTTTCATTGTCTGGTAGGATCTACTGTAGATGTGCATGAGAGAAATCATGACATAATAAATGTGTAAGACAGGGTGAGCATGCATGTACAGAGACATGACATCACGAAAGTTCTGCACATCAATTTTATCCGTCAACATTTCACAGTTTTCATTTTTAAAGACTATTGTGTTTCACTTCTCCACCATGTCACTAAAGCACTCGAGGTTACAGTGGTGTAAAAACACTTTTCTTCTTGATTTCATACAGAGTCAGAATGGTTGATGAATTCTGAAAAACTAAATGTTATGAATATATATAAATATATTTATTTAAATTTTCTTCTTTATCTCATTTGCACGTCTTATTGTACATATTTCATATATTTTATATTTACATTGTTTGTAAGAATCAGAAATGTCTTGTTAACAGCGACACATGTGTCCGTTAAGTCAACTAAAGTCAGCGTCCTGTTGCTGGCGCTTGCTCGCTCTACATAGACATGAAGGAGCATCGCTCAACACAGTGAGGAGACACACGTCAGCTAAAAGCACAACATCACTCTATATTTCAGCTGCTTGGCAGTAATGTTAGCTGACCAGACCAAGGTCTCTCCATGAATCAATGCTGATCCTAGTGTTGGCTTTTCCCGCCTCGGCCTCCCAACCGCGGCCGGAGGGAACGGGGGAGACACCGGAGTTTTGGTCGGAGACGATAACGTTTCTCTCTGAGGAGCCCCGTCACTTCACAAGACACGGAAACCTCTGTTGGTCTGGAGGAGCTGCAGCAGTTATTTCTGCACTAACGTCCACTGAACATTCACTAGATATTCTCAGAGCTAAACTAACTCTTCTGCAGTGTGGAGTGAGCAGCATGCACGTGAGAGTGGAGCAAAAGAGAGAGAAGGAGCGCGGTGTGTGAGTGAAGGCAGGCAGAGGAGGAGAGGAGCAGAGACTCCGGTCCTGGAGACCAAAGCTACGGTCTCCCCCGAGTCCTCCGGCCAACACTGTTTAACAGACGGGCTTCACTAGATACAACCAAGAGGTTCTGGTGCTTCACTGTAGTTTGTGTTGGAGTCTGAGTCTGAACAGCGTAGACACACACGAGCACGCATGAGACACCGACCAGCAATGATTTATACGTGGAAGAATTTACAAACAGTCCCTTTAATTTTAGCTCTTCTATTTCTTTACATATACATGGCGTACAAATGACATTCCTAAGGCAACAACGGCGTTCTTCTCGGCTTTGACCTCACTCATTATCGTGACAATGACAATGTATCCGGTATCCAACAAGCTATGTGGAGAAGCATTCCTGTACAACAGGTCACCGTCATCAAGAAGCGGTAGAAACGTGGGAGCAACAGGATCGCTACGGATCCCCACAGAGGCCAACATTTATGAGGAGAAGGTGGAAAAAAACACATTGAAAAAAGAAGGTGAAATGTCGCTGTAGTGCCACCAAACCAGGTGATAAAACAGCGTGCCAAGACAAACCATTAAATGTGGTAAACAACAATGACTTCAGCAGCTCATCCTCCCTCTCTCTCTCTCTCTCTCTCTCTCTCTCTCACACTGAGTGTTAATTTTTAATCCTATTTGCAGGCAGCGACCGGCCAGGAGGAGAGAGAGAGCAGAGAAGACAGCCGAGGGAGGGATGGATGGAGGGAGGGGGAGATGGGAAATGATGAGACGGGCCATATTGGGACACACACTCAGCAGAGGTGAGAAGTAGAAGAGACAATGCGACAGGCGAGGAGATGAAAGTGGTGCGACGGAGCGGCGAGGAGACTGTCTCCCTGAGAGACGACGGTCGATGCTGCTGCTGCTGCTGCACGAGTGTTTCACCAAATACTACAATAAAACGTTTCTCAGGTTTCTGTGTTCATATCTACACTCAAATCAAAGAATAAAGACATTCATTTAGAAGGGACATGTAATGTTTTATACTTCTGGTGAATAGAATCCATCAATCTGATTTCCATAGATGTATTTATTTATATACTGTTCCCTTTGTTAACACTTTATTTTGAAAACCGGACGTAGTCCCACGTGTCCTCTAACTTCTCCAAGGTGGTCTCTAGCTCTCCTCGTCAGCTCCATTCTCTTTATCCATCCATGGTCAGCTCCATCGGGGCCGTTTGAATGCATTTAACATAAATGTCAGTATATGGTGCTCTACAGTCGTAGCGTCGGCCCATTTGACAACGGAAACGAGAGCGACAGGTCGGCTCGATCGCAACATTACCGCGATATGATAACATTTCCCAGTTACTTTTTTTCGGATATTTTTTCCCACATATTTCAGACGTATTTCAGACTTTAATACAGACATATATCAGCCTTTTTTTTGACATATTTCTGCCTCTTTTGGACATTTTTTGGGCCATATTTCAGATATACATTGGCTTTTTTTGCGGCCTTTTTTCAGCCTTTGTTTGGACTTGTTTTCAGACATATTTTGGCCTTTTTTAGAAGTTAGTGTGCAGCTTTAGCCGTGATGTCTAGCTCTGATTTCCTGTCAATGTGTGAAACCCAAGTGTTTCCATCCGTTACTGGATGTGTAGTGTTTGCCACATTGTATTTAACATGCGAGGGTGCAGGTCGTATCCACGACGACCCTCCCGACATTTTCTACTTTCTCGTTTCGGCTCGCTGACGTTTGTTTTGGTCGACGGATACGGATCGGATATGACGTCACGTTACTCAGACTACCACAATAAAAGCTAAAAGATTCTGGTGTTAAAATAGAATAGATTTGTTCCCAACCCTGTTGCTGCATTAACAGCTGCACATGCTCTATTGCTAAAGGGCAGATGAGGCTAATATGATATAATACAGGAAGAACTGCAGTCTAATAACTCATCCTGATTACTTGAAGGAAACGCTGACAAATAAGGATGAAATGAAAAGTAGGATGGAGGATGGAGACAGATGTGCAGTCGATAGTTTCCCCTTAAAAACACCTCTGACATCTCTGTTGTCTTACAGAACAACGTCGTCTTCAGGGAGATACAAAACAACATGTTTACACCGCGAGCAGTTTGCCGGTTTGAATCCCACGAGCGACTGGAGCTAAAGATTGAATGACGCCTGTCAAGCTGCTCGGCGTCCCGTCTGAATGTGAAGCAGAAGCCGAAGCTGAGCGTTCAGCGGTGAACTGGATAAATAGAGATTTCAAATAAACCTCCTGCTCCTCAGCGGTTGTTGTGTGGCAGCGTTATCTCCCGTCCCGGCGAGGAGGCCGATTTCCGGGTGTAAGCCTCTTTAAACGGCAGCGGAAGACGCCGGAGATTTAGATTGTTTCTGTGATAAATCCCTCCGCAGACCTGAAGACTGAGCTGAACTCAGAGCTGTTTTCCTCTCGTTATTGATCGGCGCCAAAGCTACTGCGATGGAGGAACTGCTGCCGTATTCTGATGAGATGCTTCCTTCACTTCTAAACTTCACATTTATAGAGCTGCACACATATTACAGGTATAGGTGCCTTTAACGGCACAACAAGGACATTTAAAGGAAGAAAATCAACCGTCACATACGTCTAATTCAAGACAGCATGAATCATCACCCCCAATCCATGACAAGTGATTCAGTGTATTAAATAAGTTAGATTAAATTTATTAAATCAACTTTCTTTGTTGAATATAACTCATCAGTTTCATCAACATACTGTAAATAAAGTGATGATGTCTTGACGGATTTGCCAAGCGAATGGAGAAACATAAAATTTAGATAATGTTTAAATAAATGTAATTTATAGTGTTGTCAGATTGCTGCTAGAACGCCCAGTTAATACGTCAAGCAGGAGAGCAAATCCGTTTTTGACCGCGGTGAAAATGTTGTTTTTGAAAGGCTAAACGCCAACGAATACGGATTAAAGCAGCATTTTTGTTTGATTTTGCTACTACAGTAAGTAGCAAAGAGATATATCTTCATATGTTAGGGATAACGTACAGCGAGACGGTCATTGTTGTGAAATAAACTCCAACGGGTCGATGCTGCACCCCGACGCGAAGTGGACGAACATCGGTATCGACCGATATTGGCGAAGCTCTTCACTCGCTCCCCGGCGGCGTCCTGCCGTTACTAGTTTAACGATCGCGGAAGGCGTCTTTGTCTAGGGGAACACACACATCTCATGGTAATTAGGTGATAATTAGCAAGTAACCTGTTTGAAATTTCTTTGGAATTGCTGCCAAATTACCCCAAATTATTATAAACATTATTTAATAAGTATCTGCTAAAATAGCATATAATGGTTAAAATAAACAATACTTTGTTGGGCTGTGTAAGAACTAAAACCTTATTCTCATTGAGTAGGTAGTTGAAAAGGTTTTTGTGAGAGTTATTTTTTAAAAAAAAGAATATTTTTCATGTGAAAGAAGGTTATATTAAAGGTTGTTTCATACATTTGGAGGATTTAATTTTGCTCATTCAAAGACTTTAATGAAATGCTGAATGACGGTTATTTTTTTAAAAGAAGAGGACGGCAAAAACAAAATAAACATAAACATCGGTATCGGCCCAGAATCTCACAATCGATGCGTCCCTATTTTAATTTCAGTCAAAACAATTAGTTTATCAACAGTGATATTTAACAAACGATACCACACTCCAGGGACGCATTGAACTCTCTTCAGTCTCCGTCTTCTTTAATTGAGAACTTTGTGATAGTTTAACAGGAATTATCAACCAGAAGGCCTCAGCTACTGAAACATACAGAACAATGTGTTGGTGTAAATGTCTTCAGGTTAAACGAGGGTTGTGTCTCTCAACTCTTCACTCCACGTTTAACCCGATTTGTCCTCTCGCTCTCTCTCTCTCTTGCTCTCTCTCTCTCTCTAATTCCCCTCCAGCTGCATCCTTTCATTGTAATTTCCAACCTGTCTACATTTTGATGAGTCGCCTCTTCCTTTCTCACACAAACCTATTCCACTGAATGCCTCTCTCTCTCTCTCTCTCTCTCTCTCTCTCTCTCTCTCTCTCTCTCTCTCTCTCAGCAGATTAAATATCTCTTTGTTTTGAATGTGAATGTTATAAACAAATCTTTTCTCTCCGTGTTTGGCCCAAACACTGAGCTCTAGGAGTGCATAAATCTGAAAACGATTCGACATCGATTCAAATACCTCAACTCACGTTCTCTGCTGAGTCCAACTCCCAAAACATTTCCATTAAGAGAAACATGCTGCCGTTATATATACAGTATATATATATATATAATATATTTCATTCAGAGAGAGTTTAACAAGGCCTGTAGATGAATTAAAGAACTTTTGCAGATTGTATCATGTCATGGTTTATGGTTCTTGTAGAAGTTGGTGCCTTTGCACGGGGGACTTGGTCAAATCAAGCACACGTGGCATAAAAAGCTGAGTAAAGTCAGTATTTTAATCTTTAATTTAGGCCATTTGTTATAAATATTTGACACATTTTAAAGAAGTTATGAGGAAAGTAATTCACGGGGACAGAAATGTTGCTGCATAACAGGAATTAGCTGCGCAGCTTTATCACGGAAACAAATAGGGTACGTCCTCTTGGACGTGTCGATGGTGAGTTTACTGCGGCCCAAACACATTTTATATCTTCCGCCGGACGCCGTTAGTCTCGAGCTCTGACGATAGATACGATAACGAAGCATCAGTTCTTGTCACATTCATGCCTCGTCAGCCACCGTAGAAATCTTTACAGAAAAACCTCACATCACCTCTTCTCTCTCCTCCTCTCCTCTCCTCTCCTCTCTCCTCTTCCCTCTCCTCTTCCATCTCCTCTTCCCTCTCCTCTCTCCTCTTCCCTCTCTCCTCTTCTCTCTCCTCTTCTCTCTCCTCTTCCCTCTCCTCTCCTCTTCCCTCTCCCCTTGTGTCTCGTTCTGTCTCTCTCCGTCTCTTTCCATCTCTCTCTGTCTCTCTCTGTGTCTCTCTCTCTGTCTCTCTCTCTGTCTCTCTTCTTCCCTCTCCTCTTCTCTCTCCTCTTCCCTCTCCTCTCTCTGTGTGTCTCTCTCCGTCTCTCTGTATCTCTCTGTGTCTCTCTCTGTCTCTCTCCATCTCTCCGTCTCTCTCTGTCTCTCTGTGTCTCTCTCCGTCTCTCTCCGCCTCTCTCTGTCTCTCCCCATCTCTCCGTCTCT
>CAKAOH010010449.1:0-28249 GCA_916701665.1 Sebastiscus tertius
TATATATATATAAAAGAAATCTCAGAGACTGGTATCTCAAAATCTTAGCAGATAAAACTCAAACTATTTATAATCAACAGCAAAGTCTGTCAATTTGTAAAATTTGCTGTTCAGCCTGCGTCACTCTGCTTCAAGGAGCCACTAACACAAAAGTAATTTTATTAGTCTGTCTTTTAGTAGAAAGTTTCAGGGCCTCGTGATAGTCTGAATACTCTTCTGAGACAAATTCTCAGAGAAATCCAACTCTTTTTACTTACTGCACTTTTGACAAAAAAATTTCAAAAACACATCTTTATCTTATATGACATCCTTTCATCTTACATATGGCCCTCAATTTTCCCTTTTATCTCCTTCCCTCACATGGCCTCGTGCCTCCTCCTCTTCCTCACACTGTATTTGTCCCTGAGGATTTTCACATCCCGAGGTGGATCAAGTCGCTGCAAATCAATATTCTCCATTCATGTGGGTGCAGCTCACGCATGATCATGTGAACGCTCATACATACGCGCACTGAAGCTGCTGCACCTATATAACTACGCTGAAAATTAGTCGTTATTGCCAAATAAACCGAAGTTGCTGCGAATTCATCTCAGTGTGCTTGTGATGGAGGCAGGAGGGAATATCAGGAACACCCATATAAATAATAGCCTTTACTAATGCCAGCAGTAAGTACTCAGATCAGTCAGACAGGGCCAGTTAATAGACCCGCAGAGATGCTGAGGATAGAAATGAGGGTAGAGGATGGAGAGAGTCAGTGGAAAAGTGAGAGGGAGGAGAGGAAACTAGCGGAGAAAGCGAGACAGCGAGACTGGCCATTATAAATCATATCCGCTGTTGGCGCCGGCCACGTATCCTAGCAACCAGACAGACCCTCCGCCTCTCCTCCATCCCTTTTCCATCTTCCGCTAACAGCTTGGTCACTTTTATTACCCATACTGCACTGGGCCATGCCCCAAAAAGTCATGACGGAGTGCAGTTTGTGCTCACAGCTAACTGACTAATCTACAGTGGGTCTGTATTAACCTTGTGCTAATCTGACCTAATAGCAGCTGACCCCAGAACAGTGCAGGGCGAGCGGAAATTGGACATACTGCAGACCAGGTCTCACACACACACACACACACACACACACACACACACACACACTGATAGAAAATATAACAGTGACATGTTTGACCTTTTTGTAATCTTACTCATTGACAAATCGACAAATTACAACCAAAAGCACACGTAGCTATGAGCTAGCACGTCACAATGCCACTCACATGCCAGAGGAGACCGTCCATGTTGCCCTGAGCTCCAGCATAATGATACCATATATTACAAACTTTATTTTATCATAGGTGTTTTCATTTCCTCTGTCTAACTAGACCTCCTGTTCATGTTGAAGTTGGGTGTAGCTTTGATGGGAACTGAAACGTGAGGTCACCAAACTTCATGTACTAATAACAATGATGAAGGTTTAAACTGCCCCACCTTATCAAGAGCTACAAATGGAGAGTCTGTACATGCACACGCGGCCTTAATTAGGTCTAATTAGGTGAAACACCTGTGTGGTTTCCATACTACATACTAAATGTATTCAGTTCATGCTACTAATTCTCATAGTATATTGATTTATACTTAACCCATAGGCCCTTTTCACTGAAGACATTTTGATTTTGTCACAGTAGGAGAAGCAGAGGTGCAAATGAATGAATGAAATGAATGATGCTCAATTCAGTTTCAAGGTCCTGGTATTGTGCATGCTGGCTCAGTCGTCGTGGCTTTTTGGGACACTTAAATAGAATGGAGCATTCGTTAATGCTGGAGCTGTTGCCCCCGCGACCCGAACCCGGATAAGCGGTTGAAGATGGATGGCATTCGTTAATGCGCTTCTTCTTATTATTATGACAAGTCAAAATGTCTGCTGTGAGAAAGGGTTTTGTACCAACAGGAAAAGATGGAATATTTACACAAACAGACGTAAATCAATCTGCGACACTGGAATGTCAAAGCCGATCAAACTTAAAGGACCAGTGTGTAGGATTTCATGCTGCAATCCATTTCAAGTCGGAAGTCGATAATTCCGAGTCGGTATTTACGACTTCCAATCTAAATGTGTCCCAGTGCATCTGCTCGGGAAAACATGGACACGGCAGCGAACTGATGTTTGTATGTATGTAAGTGTCGGAAATGCACAAGAGGACCTACATCAATCACCACCCACTAGCAAAGACAAATGCATCTTTAAATCAACTACTAGAGAATCCTATGGGGAAATATTTCTGAATATTTTCTTTAAGGATCTGCGGGAAGCCTGTTAAAAGAGACAGACTAGTACCATATCCTCGCAAAGACTTCAGTCAAGCATGAATCAACTGAATTGAAATGGAAAGAGCAGCTACAACGTTGTTACAGCATGTTTCACCATACAAACACTGCATAAAATAAAGTAAAAAATTATGAATAGGTGTGTATATGTCGGCGAATTTGGGTTAGTTAAATCTTGCCCGAGTTTCTGACTTGGAATTCCGACTGGAATGACCGTTCCGGTGTACTTTTTCGTGTCGGATGTTGTTTTTTACCCCAGTTCCGTGTACAATGGATCGCAGCATCCGAGGCATCTGGCGGTGAGGTTGCAGATTGCAACCAACTGAGTACCCGTCCGCTCACCCCTTCCATATGAAGGGCTCATTCTAAGTTAACGAAAACACAACCATTCTTGGTATCAGGTGATTATACACTAAAGAAAACATAGTTATGGATACTATATTTCATTTTTGGAAATAGAGCCCCCTACGTCCTACACACTGGACCTTTTCTTCTTTCTTTTTTGAGCTGCCTAAACACTATCCACAATTTATTTTCATTTTTGCAGCTGTTAGCAGCTCCTTCATTCCCTTTGTGCCTTGCGGTACAACTAGTGTACGTCAAAAGCACACACAAATACTGAACCGTTTTAGTATGCATACTGGCTTTTATGAGTATACTAAATTTCCTTTCCAGTGTGAACTCCACACTCCACTCAAAGCCTTAAAACTAGCCTGTAGTAGGGAACTGGGACAGTTTTAATTAATTCCACTAATCACTTTTCACTTTTCAACCACCTATGCTTTGTTCATGTTAATAACGTGGGGACTGTATTTGGTTACTGTACAAACTTCAGCAGGCTTCCAAATGTACCCAGGGTTAATGACGTAAACATGACTTAAAGACACATCTTTTAAGATTCTTGAGGATTATCATCACTGGATAAAAGCCTAATTATGCACTGCATGGGTGTGTGTGTGTTGTGTCATATTCCTAAAAAAGACTCCTGCATGTTAGACCTCCACAGATTGCCTGCCACCACTACAGTAAAAGGCTTCCTGAGTTGACACTATACACTAGTGGTTCCCTTTTTCCTTTAGGGATCCCTTTTCTATCACTGAGTAAACTGACGACTTCTGACTAAGTGACATATTTAAGGGATATTTCATATTATATTCAATGCTTAACAATAACAGAACAGAACAACTGATAAATTGTACAATTAACACAAATAGTGAACACAATAACTGCAGGTTTGTGTAAAACGAACGATTTGCATGAATTTTGAGCAGATTATTTCCTGTCAATATTGCATCAGAGATGAGTTTTCTTTTCATTTTTAGAAACTTTTAATACAATACTTTGACTGTATTGTATATATATTTTTAATTTTTAACAATCATATATACTTAATAGGCTTCTTTATTGACAAATTCTCCCTGACGCTTGGCCATTGTTCTATTAGCTCTTTGGTTGTTTTGACTGCGTACTCTCCTAATGCAGGACGAGGCTGTTTAGCAGAGAGGGAGGACTCTGAATATAACTTGTGTTCACGTCCTCACTGTGACCTCATCTTGTTCATATCTTAAAAAATAATTCATTTTAGTTTTCTTCACATAAATGAATGAAATGCTCCGATATAGGCCAGCTGTATTTTCTTAAAAAAAGGTTGTCTGACACCCCTTAAAATCAAGAAAGCCTTGCGACCCCCTGTGCAGCTTTGGCGTACCCTACTGGGGGTCGGGACCCCCAGGTTGGGAACCAGTGAGTTAGATTACACAATCAAAACAATTTAGATTATTATGGCTTTGCCTGTTTTCGTGAAATTTCCTCCTGATTGTCCCAGGACTGAAGAGACTGAACAGACTCTTTGTTAAGTCAATTTACTGCCACTGATTTTGAGGATATACGGTGTAACCTCTAGCTAGCATGACTAGCATTTAGCAGTGAGACTCACTGAGCAGGCCGTGCTCCACGCCGCAGCTTTATGCCAACTCCTCACTAAAAGCTTCACCCAGTTACTGGTCTCCAGACAGCTACAGCCTTAATACTACCGCTGCTCCTCTACGGGCTTCACTACAGCCTCATTGTCTACCGGCTTATGAAATTTTGAGTGCTCAGCAGAGTGAACGGACAGTAGAGGAAGAGTGTGTGCATCTATGAGAGAGAGCGAAGGAAATGAAGCACTCAGGAACCACTCAGTCAGCCCATAGACCGAGAGCCACCAGAAGTGGGTGGTATGAGAGGAAAATTGTGTTTGAGGAATGAAGGACAAAGTAACCAGAGTGTATGTGTGTGTGTGTCTGTGTGGGTGCGTGTGTGTACTAACAGAACACAAGTACGCCACCTTGTGGACCAGGACGGGTTGGGCTCTCCTCAAACTGTCCTTGACCCTATGAGAGAGAAAATCACACATCATTTATGAGAAAATGTGTCTTGTTTTGCAACTCATCACTGTGTTTTTGCCATCATGTTGGAGGAATGAATACCTGAATAAAGCTTGCCAAATGTTGCTTTTTTTCTTTCAAACATCATGTATAATGTATAATGTATGTCGACTAATCTAAATCCTGAGGTCATTAGGTGGCTCCTGGATCCAGAGGTCTCCAAAAGACAAAAAAAAATCTTAAAACTGTAGTCAGCGAACACTGACTAGCCTACAGAATCATTTCTTGAAGGGTGCTCCTGTCCATTTCAAGGGTAATACCTCTGTAAATCTACAAGATAAACCTCCTTTTAAGATTTAATGAGATTCACAGTGAGAGTGAAAGTTTAAAAAAAGGGGGAAAAGTGAGATAGAAAAAGCTGCTGCTATTCCTACAGCAGCAGGATCATACTGTACCACTCAAATCCTCGAGGATAATGAATTAAATTAACTTTTGCTTTAATCTCTTACCTTATCTTAAATTATAGTACGAAATGTGTGCCGATAAGAAAACGGTTTAATCTCTATGCCAGCAATTATGTTTTCCTGTCTATTATTAGCTAGTTTGAGGGAAGCCAAAGTCATCTCCCTCGGTTTGTCATTGCACACAAGAGCCACAAGACGCAAACAGAATTATTTTTCAGCCCTTCCAGGCAGTATTAGGAAAATGTATGTTGGTGTATTTAATTCTAATTTACTTTTTCTTTTTTACAGCACCATAACTAAGAGCTTTCAGAAGTTGTTTAGTGAATATTGGAAAAAGTATGATACAGTATTTCACAACACAGCATGCTTCAAGATATAAAAACTAGCCAAATTGTTATATTTACACATAGAAATTATGTTCAGCTGGTGTGTAAAAGTGGCATTTACTCGAGTAATGTTCAAGTACACATTTTCAAATAAATGCCAAAGATATTTTTGGAAAAATGTGACCTTAACAGCATAAACAGCCAGTAACTGTATATTCGTTTCAATTTGTCACCTCTGATTGGCTGAGTGACGTTAATTGGAACAACAGGGTATGCTAATCTACATGCAAACGTTAGCCCAAAAAAAACCCCAACTTTCATTACAAAAAAGAAGTTTAATCAAGTGTGCTATTAGTATACTTCTTTAAAACTTAAAATAAGAGCGTATGCTTTCAGATTACTTTTTATTAACCTTTCAGAGATAAACTAAACAAAATTATACCTAAGTATACTTGGTTTATACCGACAAGTATACAGAAAAGTCTAAGTGTACTCGGCAAGTATACAGAAAAGTCCACGTATATTTGGCTTATACCAACGAGTATACAGAAAAGTCTAAGTGTACTTGGCAAGTATACAGAAAAGTCCACGTATATTTGGCTTATACTGAAAAGTATACAGAAAAGTCTAAGTGTACTCGGCAAGTATACAGAAAAGTCCAAGTATATTTGGCTTATACCGACAAGTATACAGAAAAGTCTAAATGTACTCGGCAAGTATACAGAAAAGTCCAAGTATATTTGGCTTATACTGAAAAGTATACAGAAAAGTATAAGTATATTTGGCTAAGTACTATAAGTTCACTTAAAGAAAACTTACAAGTATACTTGCAGTAAAAACTATTAAACTAGTAGTTTTCTGAGTATACTTTAAAGTGTACTTTCATAAACTAAAAAGTGGGCTACAAGTATATAACTAGTAAACTAACAGTATACCTATAAGTTCACTTAGTAGTATAGTTCATATTATAGTTGCGGTACAAAATACAACTTGGATGTAAACTAATTGTGTACTCAACGTCTTACATTTAAAGTATACTTAAAAGTATACTTTTTTAAACTAAAAAGTGGGCCAATTTGGTACCAAGTATTGAAGTAGTACACTTACAAGTATACTACTAGTACATTCATATTAGTATACTTATTACATAAAGTAGACTTGGGAATATACTTTAAGTATACTTAAGTTAACTTCATAGAATAAACTTGAAGTATACTTCTTTTTGTAAGCGTTGTTCTTGTATTATTATTTGTGCTTTGAAAGTTTAAATTGTTTAATTCCACATTTTTGTTTTCAGGTCTTAGGGGGTCAACTAGCAGTTAGCAAAAATAAATAAATAAGTAATTAAATGCAGCAAAAAATACAAAAAATAATAAAATGGTAGCCATTAATGTAATGACAAAAATGTGACATAAATTGATGTTTCTGTTTTAATATATGTCTTTATCTTTGTACTATTTACTTTTTCTGTTTAATTTTTCCTTTTATTTATAATTTTTATGAATTTTTTAAATTACTTTATTTATTTTTGCATTTCTTTTTTTTTTCTTTTTTGAGTGACAGCGCCCTCATTTGCATAATGAGGACGAAAAGCATAAAGAAATATATGAAGAAAAGAAAACAGAAACAGATAAGTTTGTGGAAATAAATAAGAGGTAGCTAGCTATGTTGTATAATGTTTATACAATAGTACATTACCTCTGTTGTATGAAGCCCTGTGGAGGTCACAGCTGTGGGATTTCATTGATTATAGTTTGGGACAGTACCTAAAGTTAGCAAACAACAGCTAGAGAGTCAAGACTTCATCGTCAAGACGACGACCGTTCTAGACAAGATGGAGGACGTGACAGCTCCCTAAAGAAGTAGATTCTAACTCCTCAAACATCTAGAACGCTCCCTGCTGGCTGCTTCACACCACTCTGCTGCCTTCAGGTGTAATTGGACATACCATGGTGGGACCCCCTGAAGCCCTCCAACCAGGGTCTAAAATTATTTTTTTCCTAATGTGCCACTGTGGCAGGTTACTGAACATTTCTACCAGCCACACAATTGTTTTGTCTGCCACTTCTGAAGTCTATGTAGAACGCTTTAGAATTGTAAACACTGAGTCAGTGGTACCAGACTGTAGAATTATGGAATATATCATGTAACCTTAATGCATGACTATATATGGTAACACTTCATTTTACAGGTCTGCAAATTTCACGGTAATTAGGTGATAATTAGAAAGTAACCTATTTGAAATTTCTTTAGAATTACTGCCAAATTACCCCAATATTTACCTCAAAATTTATCAAAAATGACTTTATTATAAACATAATTTAATAATTATATGCTAAAATAGCATCTAATGGTTAAAATAGGGCCCTTAGGCTTGAGAAGAGGCTGCGTGCTGCTCTTCATCGGAAGTGGAAAACCAAAACTAATAGTAGACACTTCCGATCAGGCATAAATCTCACCATTGTGACTTATTGTCTACACAGATGTAACCTGGTAGCTGATGTCATTAATGCCATGATTCAGGGAGTTTATTAAGACATTTTTAAAGAAGTTATTTGCTAATTATTATCTATTTACTAGCAGCCATGGAAATAAAGTAGATCAAATAACTTTGTATTCTTTTCCCGGAAATGAGTTAAATTAATTACCAGCTATTGAGAAATAGTGGAATATAATTATTAAATAATGTTTATAACAAAGTGATTTTCAATAAATTCTGAGGTAAATATTGGGGTAATTTGGCAGTAATTACAAAGAAATTTCAAATAGGTTACTTGCTAATTATCACCTAATTACCATGAAATTTGCGGACCTGTAAAATGAAGTGTTATCATATATTTAATTTAGGCTTTAAAATTGCTTTTTAAAAATAATAGTTCTTAATATAAGGAAAGCCTGTCTGCCATGGTGGCAGGTGACCTTACTAAACATTTACATTCTAAATTGAATTATTTACGGGATGTACATGAACGCATCATACTACACTGACAGTTACCTTCTCACATGGTCGCAACAACAACACAATCACAAACACCATGCGAAGGATGGCTGAGGAGATACAACCGACCAAGGACCAGAGGTGAGTTTTCCTCCTTAAATCACGCTTTTATTTTATGTTTGTCGTCCTACCATAGCTGGTTATGTAAGTTTGCCTGTTGCTTCACCCTATGAATGCTTTCCTGTTGTGTGATGACCCAACTACATTGCTGTTTCTGGAGTAGCTTTCTGTTACAAACATACCCAAACACAATCCAAACCTCTGTTCAAACTGTGTTATTTAATGTTTACTCGGTTACTGTTAAATATCCAAATGACATCTAATAGGCTACCAGTTCAAATCTATCAATATACTTCTGGGGTACAAAGTGTTCTTTCAGGCAAAACAACTTTATTTAACTCATTCATGAAATCTCTGCCTCTCTGACTGTTACAAATATTGAATGTGTGTTATTTTAACTATCTATTCATGCATTTAATGTGTGCCGAATTGAGCAGTGGGTACTATGCATTGCTGTGAATTCTTAAGTCATCTTTTACCAAGTCTACATTCATGTTGGGCAACAAGTCGACATTAAATTTGCATATTTTTGAATGACATTTGGCATAAAGGTCACAAAATACAAACTAAGTATCTGGGCTCCACTCTGTTTACTGTTTGCATGATGTCAAGTTTTGTCAAGTACTGTATGGATTGCATACCATCAGCACTGATAGCAGCAATGTCAAATGGTCAAAGTTCAATATACAGTTTGCCTTTTTTTGTGTGTTCTGTCTGTCTGCCTGCCTGCCTGCCTGCCTGTGCATGTCTGCTGATTGAATCACAGCTCCTGGATATTAAGTTGGCTTCCCTCTTGGTGCCCCACTTCTCCCTCTCAGCTGAAAGATGCAGAGGCAAAAATGCTGAACAGTAAGTGTGCTGTTGAGCCACTGATGAGATGGTTTTCACTCACAAGTGTTGGTGCTACATTGTATAAATAATAATAATATTATAGTATAGTATATATATATATATATAGTATAGTATAAATGCTGAGAGGTTTTGGTGCAATTTCTTTAATATTTTTGTCCCATTTCCCTTACTTTTCCTTGCTCTACCCATCCCATAATCCTCCCCCTGTACTGCAGGTGTGGAGCGTCCTTTCTCCAGGCAGCACGTCCGGATATCCAACAGCAACTACCTGTGGACCATAGCTTTTTCCACACAGCCATGCTCTCTCCCCGAGCCCCCTGCCCAGCCCAGGGCTCCTCTGGTTCTGCTGCACGGCTTCGGAGGCGGGGTTGCCCTTTGGGCCCAAAACCTGGACTCTCTCTCCAGCGGCAGACCGGTCTACTCTCTGGACCTACTAGGCTTCGGCAGGAGCAGCCGCCCCCAGTTCAGCACCGACCCGGCGGTGGCCGAGGAGCAGTTTGTGGCAGCCCTGGAGGAGTGGAGGGAGAAGGTGGGACTGGAGGAAATGGTGCTGCTGGGACACAACCTCGGAGGATACCTGTCCGCTGCCTACACACTCAAATACCCACACAGGTGATGCCAACTGGGAATCCTGCTATTTAAAATTTCAAAAGTCTGTGAAATCTTTTTACGTACTTTGTTACACTCTATCATGAGTAAACGTGTGTGTGTGTGTGTGTGCAGGGTAAAACATCTGCTACTAGTGGAGCCGTGGGGGTTCCCAGCACGTCCAGAGAACCCCAACCACAGCTCCATCCCAGTGTGGATCAGAGCCATGGGGGCCGTTATGAGCCCCTTCAACCCTCTGGCTGGACTCAGACTGGCTGGGCCTCTAGGTCAGCACACTCACACATATACATACATACCGTAGTAGGGCTGTCAATCTATTCAAATATTTAATCACGATTAATCGCATGATTGTCTGTAGTTAATCACAATTAAATGCAAATTATTCACATTTTTTATGTGTTCTAAATGTACCTTAAAGGGAGATTTGTCAAGTATTTAATCCTCTTATCAACATGGGAGTGGACAAATATGCTTGCTTTATGCAAATGTATGTATATATTTATTATTGGAAATCAATTAACAACACAAAACAATGACAGATATTGTCCAGAAACCCTCACAGGTACTGCATTTAGCATAAACCATATGCTCAAATTATAACATGGCAAACTGCAGCCCAACAGGCAACAACAGCTGTCAGTGTGTCAGTGTGCTGACTTGACTATGACTTGCCCCAACCTGCATGTGATGATCATAAAGTGGACATGTCTGTAAAGGGGAGACTCGTGGGTACACATAGAACCCATTTTCATTCACATATCTTGAGGTCAGAGGTCAAAGTACCCCTTTGAAAATGGCCATGACAGTTTTTCCTCGTCAAAATTTAGTGTAAGTTTGGAGTGTTATTTAGCCTCCTTCGCGACAAGCTAGTATGACATGGTTGGTACCGATGGATTCCTCAGGTTTTCTAGTTTCATATGGTGCCAGTATCTTCAGCTAGCCCATGACAATCTTAAAAATCGCAAGTTGCATTAATGTGTTAAAGAAATTAGTGGCATTAAAACCAATTTGCATTAACACGTTATTATCGTTAACTTTGACAGCTCTAATTCTCGTAAATCCTTTTTGCTTTTTTAATGCAAAAAGTATGCTGCTGCTGCTTGTCTGCCTCGGTCTGCGTTGCCATCGCTTAAACCATTGTCTCTTTCTATCATCTGATTTTGAAAGAATTCCTGCAAACTCAATCTCTGTTTGTATCTTCTCTCAGGTCCAATGCTGGTACAGACAACCAGGTCAGATTTCAAGCAGAAATACTCCTCTGTGTTTGACGACAACACAGTATCTGACTATATCTACCATCTGAATGCCCAGACTCCAAGGTGGGATTAGGTTTTCAACTTGGACCCTATTTTGCCATGTTTTTGTGTCTAACTGACTAACTGGGATAACAATTTCTCTACAATTTACTCCAGTATTGAGGGACAGCGCTGTAGACAACAGCTGCTCACAGGCTACAATATGGTGCTATTGGGGCAAGCTGGTAATGTCATTTACATCCACTAAAAGTGCTTGTTTTTGCCATTATGGCAATTATTCACACCTTATTTTTCCTTTATGTTGTCTCAACCTGTCTCTGTCACTGTACAGTGTGTATAAGCCATAAGCCAAACTGTTTCCACCCGGACGGCATTAGAGCTACACCAAATATCTTTTCCTGGCAGAAGAGATCTGCTTGTGACACTGCGGCGCACAGCATCACAGCAAAGCCGTTGTGGTGCGGCGCAAGCCATTGGAAATAACGGGTTTCAGAACGCAGAGGTGCCGCTGTCGCATTGTGTCTGGACGGGCCTTCAGTGAGTGAGAGACGGAGAGAGAAATGTAGAATACTAAAAGAAAGAAATAATCTGTTACAGTGTTCTCCCTCGATACTGGAGTTAGACACAAAAACATGGGAAAATAGTGTCCAGGTTGAAAAATACCTATTAAGTTACCCTTTAAGCCGTTACGTGTTGACACTTTACTTCTCTCCAATGTTATATTTCTATTTGTTTCAGTGGAGAAACAGCCTTTAAGACCATGACCATTCCCTATGGCTGGGCTAAGAGGCCCATGCTGGAGAGGATCGGCCAAGTCCAGGCTGACATTCCCGTTTCCTTCATCTACGGATCACGCTCCAGCATTGACAGTGACTCTGGATATGCGTTCAAGAAAACCAGACCAGATGTGCAAATCAAGGTTCTTTAAATTCATGTCAAGTCTCTTCAATAATGTGGTTTGAAAGAAATATCCACGACTACTTTATCTCTAAACAGCTGACTCTTTTCTGTTCAACTGTGTGTCTGTCAGGTGATCAGAGGAGCAGGCCATTACGTGTTCGCCGACCAGCCCGCTGACTTCAACCAGACGGTCCTTCAGATCCTCGCTAAGACGGAGAAGAAAAGCCAAGACGAGGGATCGAAGCAGTGAGAGCTCCCTCGTTCAGACGCCACACAGGAGGGCACAGGGTTTAAACAACTCAAACCCATTAGCTGTTAGGCTCTTTATCGTGCACTTTACTCTTAAGAGAGAACACTGAGAACACTTCACTCATCATTTGGGGGTCAAAGGTCAGATGATGCCACGGGTTTCTTTATCCCACCTCTATAAAGTTTTGTAAATAACTGTGAGATGCAGTCTGTATTCTTTTCTGAGAAACTGTTGGGCAATTCTTCTATAAAAAAATCATATCTCCAGGGTATATCTTGTCTTGGGTTGAGGTCTAGGCAAACTATACAAGATGTTCTTTTTCTGACCCCTCACCCACTCAGAGAGAGAGATATGAGGGAGAAGTGTATGGGGCAAAGGGCTTTTGCTGTGTTTTTCACGAAACTTCCTCATTTCTCCGGAGACATTGTGGCTGAAAGCGGCCAGCAGGTGGCAGCACAGCAGCAGCATACACACACTACCTCCCCTCTCCTTTTTGCAGAACAGTGAAACCCAAACAAAGCTGCTACAGCCCTCACATGCATATTGAGTTGAGTGACCTGCACTCAGGAGACCTGGACAGTGATGCTTTAAGAGCAGCACGACTCTCGGCTCTCTGCTAAGTCACAACTGCAGTGACAGAATAGGGTCAGAGATGTGTGCTGGACTAAAAATAGGACTTCTGTTTTCAAGGGGGTCGACATAAAGTTCCCCTCCAGACACGTTTTAAATACTCTGCTATGATAAATATTTTCTTTAAAGGAGCAGTGTGGGACATTTCGTGGAATCTATTAGCAGAAATTGAATGTTTTCATTAGTGAATAATCACCTGAAACTAAGAATCGTTATGTTTTTGTTAGCTTAGAATGAGTCCCTCATATCTACACAGGGAGCGTGTCCTCTTCACGGACGCCGCCACTTCGCTCAGTCAGGTTTCTGCAGTAACACAGTTGTCTGTTAGATTGTAACTGGCAGTGGCTGACAGTGGTTGAGAAACATACACTAATATCTAATGGGATTTTTTTTGGCAGATAGTGGAAGGATGCTCCGGTTAAGTCAGTGTAGTCAACGTCAGACATTTTAGGGGCACATAAACATGTCCTTTAGATGTTGGTCCTTTACAGGAGACATGTATTTTGTGAATATGTGAGTCTGCAAAAGTAGCTGTAGCAAGAAAGCCATTGTTTTACATTGACATTTGTCCGTTAATGTGATATTTTGTGGAATTGTTAGCTGCCGTTACTAACTTCATATTTACATTTGACCATTTTTGTGCTGTGGTGTGCTTCTCCCAAGGGAGAATAGGTTACTACAATGGTAAACAGTAGTCAATATATGGCTCTATTAAAGTACTTACAAGGTCTGTCAAGTGGCTTTATTGCAATGGATGATGTAGTTTCTCCCTTAAATGTCAGTTTTGCCTCAACTTTAAAAGAGTGCCTATTTAGTATTGCACTCCTACGACGTTCAGACTCATGACGGACATTTAAAAAGAAAATTATCTAAATTAATTAACTTTTTTATTCCATGCATTCTTCTTTCCTTGTCAAAACCTGACGCCTACATTACCCACAATGCAACTCGACTGCCAACAGTTCTGTCAGAGATTCAGGCGTTTTATGCTGCAGGCAGAGATTAGGAGTGGGGCTACAGAGGTCTGGTAAACTCACTTCTTTCTAACTCAACACCCACAGATTGTTTTTCATTTTCAAACTTGAAGTCTTCAAGTCCTCTGATGCTGACTCAAGTGACATCACATGAGGAAATTTAAGCACAGCTCCCTCTGGAGACCCAAAGGCTTTAAACAACGTTTTCACATATTCAGAAGACCTGTAAACCGATTTTGATGCAACAAGATGTACATTTTTAATTAGTTTATTTTTAAATTAGTTCTTAATTGTTTTTAATTACTTATTTTATGCTATAAAAAGGTTGTGAGATGTCACGATTGACAGCTGTGAGTCTCGCTGACAAGCTGCGGCCGTGCTCGGCTCGTGATTGGTTCGGGCGGGTGACCTCGCTTTGACTTTACCTGCGCTAAGTGATGTAGAAAAGCTGCTTCATGAGGGAAATGTACCTGGGTTTATTTCAAAGATGTACTTTTTGTTGATGGATGGAGCTTCAAAGACAGATTTGCATAAATCTAGAGAGAGGTGGGAGTTCGTCTTAGATATATCAATTGATGCAGAGCTTTGGTCAGACTTGTGCCATAAAAGTATGTCAGCCACTATTAATGCTAGATACAGATTGATCCATTATAACTTTCTTCACCAACTCTATTTCACACCACACAGATTACATAAATATAGACCTGAGATATCAAATATGTGTTTTTGATGTGGTATAGAGGAGGGCTTGTTTTTGCATTATTGCACCTGGTTCATGTACAAAACTTAATATCTTTTGGCAGGACTTCTCTGACATCATGACAAGACTTACAGGATTTACCTCAAATTTCCTTATTAGGGAATTTCACAGTCATTAGTACACCTTTAAGAAACTTTCAAATAAAGTTTTTAGAAATAGCTCTATGCATCGCCAGGAAGTGTATATAGCAATTACATGGAAGTCTGATTCCCATCTGCTCATATCTAGATGGCTTTAAGAAATGAACAGCTGCATTCCACTTGAAAAGATCACATACACCCTCAGAAATGAATACAACACCTTTCTGAAGATTTGGCAACCCTATTTAACCTATATGGACTCCTTACCGACACCTATATCGGATCTGATAGAACAAAATGATCAGACTTGACACATCATTAGTCATCTGAATAAGTCAGAACACTGCATCTCGTTATTTATGATTTCTTTATTTGTGTATTTAATTTGTTTTTTCTATATCCTTTTTATTCAATTGATAGTTAACTAGCCTATACTCCTTTTGAGTATATGGATCTTTTTCAGTTTGTATGTTGGTGGGATAGGGGGAAAATTTGGAGCTGTGTTTGTGTGAGTTTGTGTTTTGAATATTTTGTATATTTGGTTAACTAAAGAATTTGAAAAAATATATATCTAAAAAAAAAGAAAAAAAAAGAAATGCATACAATGCCTTTTGGTGAGAAACACAAAATACAAATACAACTTGAGTTTGTTGGGCTCCTTTAATACCGTGACTTTTTATTTCCAGTTGTCTCCAGCAGCGTTGGGCAGAAGGCTGCGGTTTAGTAAAGTAATGGAGGAGAGACTTGAGATGTTATTTTCGAGCAGCCTGGCCTTTACCCTCTGTTACCTAATCTGCCCGTCTCTGTCATTTCTAAGACATCAACCTGGCCCACCCCAACTGTCTCCTGGCAACAGGGTAGCCACGGAGACCGAGTCTTTTGGATCTCCGACCTGCAGGAAGTGATGCTGTGGTTGGACGGGGTAATTATGGGTCTTCTTGTTTTCTTGAAGAACGCTGGCCTGGCTGCTTGTCAAGACAGCGAGGAGCGTTCAGCAGGAGCTGCATGTGCTCAGCCTCTCGGGGACGGAGATGTGAACACACAATGTGCCCAGGCCTCAGTCCATAATACTCACTTAATAAGCCTGAAGGCTTATTCATCATGTCTCTTTCTCTCTCTCTCTGTCACCCCCTCAGTCACATGGGCACGAAATGATTTCATTAGGTAAAGTGAGAAATGTGACAGGAGCTTTCATACTGGGTTTGGATATAATTGAAAGCTTGAAGGCCTGAAATAACTGCACATAAAAGGTGGAAACACACACTGTTGCGCTGCTGCTGGCAGCCTATCAGCTCCCAGTTTATCTTTAATCAGCTCCACCACATACTGGTTTGTGAAGCCAAAGCATCAGGAGCTCAGTTTTAAAAGCTGACAGTGATAATCTCTCTCTGATCTGCAAAACCAAACTGATATTTCTCTGTTTGTTCTGGCTCATTTCAGGTCCTAACCTGTAGTTTTAGAGTCAACGTGTAACTACTTTTACATATTATGATATGAATGAACGTGGTGGAGTCCAGAAGGTTGTCCTGGAGATGAGTCATACTACAGGTATCCATCACCTCCGAGCAGAAGCCCAGAGCTGGAAGAAGTACATCTTTTACTTAAGTAAAAGTAGCAATATCACCATCTAAAAACACTCTGTGACAAGTAAAAGTACTGCATTTACACTTTTACTTAAGTAAAAGTAGCAATATCACCGTCTACAAATACTCTGTTACAAGTAAAAGTACTGCATTTTTACTTTTACTTAAGTAAAAGTAGCAATATCACCATCTAGAAATACTCTGTTACAAGTAAAAACACTGCATTTATAAACTTCCTTAAATAAAAGTATATAAGTATTAGCATAAAATTATACTTAAAGTACCAAAAGTAAAAGTACACATGAAGCAGAATGACCCATTTCAGAGCCATATATACAGTATATTGTATTATTGTATTATAATTATTGATGCATTAATGTGTAAACATCACTAATGTTGCAGCTGGTAAACGTGAAGTTAAACTACTTTATATGCTGTCAGGTAGCTTAATCCAAAATAAACCATAATCATTTATTAGTTGATTTATATTTTGTATTAAATAATCTCAACATTAAAAAGTAATCAGATCAGAAATCAGAAATACTTTATTGATGTTTGTACTTAACAGGTACAGTACTTAAGTAAATGTACTTATTTACATTCGACCACTGCAGAAGCCCCACACAGTTGTGTTCATTTTCCACGTGACAACCCACGACTGTAATGAGATGCATCACACACATGCAGCTCCGCTCCCGTCTCGTCTAAACCAAACAATTACAGTCTGCTTATGAGTGACTGATGATATTTACAGATCTATTTATACCACAGAGTTGGCAGCCAGACTGACATTTGCACAATATAAAAAAGGACAATATTTCAATAAAGTCTGTGCTGTTGTTAAATGAAAGGAATATCTAGAAAGTAAATCCCCCCACCAGTGATCTGAAAGGTACAGTTATTTCACCAGAACTCCCAAAATCCTCAGCCTTTTAAATGCAGTGAGAGCACTTCACAGCACCTCACAGCTCTCACATTACACCAAAGGCGTCGGCGTCTTAATGATCACAGCGTTTCAATTCTGACTGAGTGCATCAGGAAAAAGCTAACAGAGTTTGCCAGCTGGTAGGTTATTCTCTACAGACGCAGCACAGGAAAAGCTGTCGATGTGACGGCTTCTCTTCACCTCGCAGGAGGAGTGAAATGGATCCAAAGAGGCATTGAGACTTTTTGCATTGAGACATCTCATCAGTGACATTTCTGAGACTGATACTGAAGTGCTGCTGATTCATAATATCCTGTAAAGCGGGGTAATTTCTCTCTCTTTCACTGAAACTATTAATTCTTCAGAACTAAACCTGTTCTCGGAGCCACAGCTAAATGCTTGTCCCAACTTACATTGATTTAAAGCACAGCTAGGCCTTCCTCACCCACGTATTTATACATATTAGTCCATCATCATATTAAAAAATAAGCGTCAAAATTGATGCAGCAAAGGTAGAATTATCTTTACTTTAAAGCAGCTATAATCCAAAAAGTGGCTCGTAGTGATGAGAATTATCACCCAATGATGTTGTTGGCTGTTCCTCTCAGCTATACGCAGCATTTTAGCACATTTTTTAGCTCATTGTTTTGGTTTTATGGCCTGGAACTGGGTCCACTCTCACCAACACATTCAATCAGTATCATTTTATTGCAGCAGGCAGCTGTTTTCAGCAAACAGTCTGTGCGTTTCAATACCCATACTGCCATACTATTTAATAGGCCAGAAAAAGATTCAGTAAGATAGTATGTTGTCAAATGCAGTATGCCAAAAATACCATGATGTCCTACTCTATCTGGTTGCATTGTGCAGTATGCAAGCCAGCATGCCTTTCTGGCTATTCTGACCCACAATCCTCTGTGCAGCGAATATATAAGCAAGAGGGTCAAAGTTCAAGGTGCAATGCTATGATGAAGTAGTATGACCCAATTGTATGTATACTGCATGCAACAGTATGTACCTCTATAAGGGCAGCTGCAGTAAAAGTAAAAAGAAGATCTATGCAATTTGGATCATAGCCAAAGTCTAAAAATCAGTGGGCTACCTCCGGGTCTGAAAAGTGAAGCCAATGCTGAAGTGCCTTAAACTTGCATTCTTTCTAACAGCCAGCAGGGGGCGACTCCTCTGGTTGCAAAAAGAAGTCTTATTATATAGAAGTCTATGAGAAAATGAGCCTACTTTTCACTTGATTTATTACTTCAGTAAACATTGTAAACATGAGTTTATGGTCTCAATCGCTAGTTTCAATCATATATATAATATATTATGGTGAATATATTCACCAGGTGGCCAGAAACACTACTTAAAATAAATGTTAATTTTAAATTATATAACTGTTTTCACACTCTCTGTGATTCCTTTAAAACCAAACAGTGACTGTTTATTGTCACCAAGACTATTTTACCTTATTTGGAAAAAGGCCTCAGGCTACAATTGTTAATTACTTCAGAAACAAAGAGCTTTCTTGCCAAAATGTCTGCCTCGTCGTTGAGGAGCCTCGACGGGCTCTTATAAAAACACGCTTGGGTAACATTCGAGAGGCCATTCTCATATTTAAAAACATTAAAAGCAGGTGTCATTCAGAGCCAAAAAGGATGGGGGAAGTCTGCCATCCCCACTAATGTCCTTGAAACCAATAATACCACAACTCACGTATTCTTGCAGTCATCTTGGCCTCCGTGCTGCTTCATGATTTCCTGTTTAGCAGCAGTGTTGTGACTACCTTTTATAGCTGTGATGCCCAGTGTTCCGCCAGCTGTGTCCTGCCTTCTTCACACTGCAAACGTTGTGTTTTTGTCACGTCCTTTTCCTTGCTGCAAGTCTGCTCCCTCTATTCCAGGTCTTATAGTTTGAGTTTATAGGTTAACGGGTTTATTTGTTGTTAAATTGCCATGCTTCTTTTGTATTCCATGTAATGTCTGTAATTGTTTTTGTAAACCTTCCCTCTCCCTTATTTGCCAACTCCCACGTTGTCATGGCTAATGAAAATTTTCTTTTAATTGACTTGTTGTCTCTCTTTCTCTGGCAGTCCTTGGTTTCACATTGTGTGAGATGGGCACTGTTTCGCTCTGAACAAGCCTACAGTGAAATCAAATGTGCACACACACACAAATAGAGAATCACCACACACTCCTCAATGTCAGATAAAAAAAAAGCTGCATCAGATGGCCAAACAGTGTCTGTGTACTCTGAGTGTGTGTTGCTGGTTGGGCACCGTCACAAAGAAATGAAGTTTTAAAATAACGGAGGAGTGTAGTGTCTCAGCAGGCTGAATTTAGTCTAAGAGGTGTGGGATCCGTCTGGCTGACTGTGTGTGTGTGTGTGTGTGTGTGTGTGTGTGTTTGTGTGTGTGTGTGTGTGTTGTGTGGCTTTGTTCCTTTAAAGCAGTTTTATCAGCAGCTCCTCTGACAGCCTGCTGACAGGAGTTCAGCCTCAACATTCAGCTCCACTGACGATCAGATTAAACGCTCTGCTGACAGACACACACTCTTCCGGATAGAGACCGTACAATGTAAAGACAGGGACATCCATATAAAGGAAACCAAGTGCAATAATGGCTGATATTACTGATACTCAAACATGCTGTCGTTACACACCAGAAAACACATGTTGGATGTACTAGCGTCTAGTCAGAAAAGTAATGCATCAGAAAAACGGGGTACGCCCAACACATTCTCATCTCAACTCATCACATACTGACGTCAGACCACTCTGCGTCACATTTTGCTCGCAGTGAACACATGCTTAATGTTGTGAATTAAACAAAAACACTTGTTTAGGTTTAGGCAACAAAACCACTTAGTTAGGTTTAGGAAAAAACGACATGGTTGAGCTTAAAATAACTACATTTTTTACAGAGAAAATGTGACTTGATGTGAACAAGGGAGAAGGATCAGCTGAACATGAAAGTGAAACATAACGCACGGGACACAAACAGCGTTCTCCTGAATGAAAGCTTTGTGTTTGCTGGACCCTTTTTCGCTCTTTGAACTATACGTCCTAACAGCACTTTCTTTGAGCGTTTGATGTTGTCTTGGTTGTCTTGGTCTTGGTGTCGAAACCAGTTTTTGAACGTCTCAGTCTTGTCTCCAGATCAACCGCATTTTTACTCGTCTTATCTCCGTCTCAGACAAAGACGCCTTGGTATTTTATCACTAAACTGCTCGTGCATTATCTGATTTATTTGTTATCTAATCATTACTGTGATCGAAAACAAAGGAAAAACTCCCACACATGAAATTCACCTCTGCAATGTTTATTTTATTTTAAGACATTTTTTATGGTACACTTATACATACACACACATATGCTGTATATATGGCAATACAAGTGTTGAATGAAGAGGAATCTTCATTTGTTTTCTGGGGGTATTTTTATTTAGAATGTGGGTCTTTCAGATCAATTTTGAGGAGTGCCTCTAGTTCACATGTGCTGGTCTGGTCTTGTTTTTTGATTTGATCTCAACCCCTCAAAGTCTTGGCCTTGTCTCAGTCTCGATACACTCTGGTCTTGGTCATGACTTGGTCTTGGTTTTAGGTGGTCTTGATTAAAATGCTGCGGCAGATACAGCTGACAGAACACCAGCAAACAAAACTCCCAAGTGGCAACAAAGACAAACTGACAAAAGACAAGTGACAGCACAGAGACTAAATACACTTGGAGAGAGAAGGGAGATAACGAGGAACAGGTGACAGCAGGGCTGACGAGGAGGAACAGGTAAAACTCATCAGGGCGGGGCAGACAATCACACAGGAGGGAAACAAACAAAGGCTGGAAGTAAAACCACTATGACTAGCAACCATCCAAATCACATAGTACGTACTGCATCTGCGCTTACAAAGTACACACTGTTCCATGCAGTATGCATACAACTGGGACATCATCATAACATTGCGCCTTGAACTTTGACCCTGCTTGCTCATATATCCGGTGTGCAGAGGATTGTGGGTCAGAATAGCCAGAAATAGCCAGGACCTCGGATCCCCTAGGGAAGGTCATTCTCCTCTCGTAGAATATTTTGTACATTTTAAAGATAAATGCATCAATCTGGTGCACTTTGAGAGCAAAATTAAGAGGCTAGATCTGTGAAGAACTTGGCAGAACCGGTGGGTTTGCCAACAGGAGCACATGTTTTTGATTCATTATGAAACTGTGGCGGGTCTGGGTAATTAATGAGAAACACTGAGCGACACCATACCGGCACACTATGTCGCGCCGAGCTGTGACAAGAGTTTATCTATGTGAACATTTTCTAATAATTAAAGCAACTTTAAGTACAATTTGTAGCTTTTTTAAACGAGGCTACTACGCCACTACTGCATGTCGGAGGATGATACTGTATATTTTTTATACCAGTTAAAGGAATAGAAAATACAGTTTTGTATGTCAGTAAAGGATTAACTTTAACAGACTGTACTGACATGCCCGACCAGATAATCTGTCTGCTGCTGTGAGCGTAGCGTCTGTAGATGGTGTTTCCCTGCCAGTCTGCCAGATTGATCCTCTGCATATCACACAGCATCTAACCACAGAGACTAATGTGGACTCACAGGGTTGCCCACACCTTTGGCACATCCAACGTGTTCTACATATTTGGTATTTATTGGGAAACTAATGCAACTATTAAACTAACTAATTGAGATTTACAGAGAGCGGTAGAGAGAGAGATCAGGTGACGGTGATGTCTCGCTGCATTGTGGGTAGATGATTTAATTCCAGCACGTACCTCGACTTACACATGACATCCTCCCTCTGACACACTACCCTCAGTGGTCCATTCACTATTTGAAACCCACGTGACGAGCTTGTCATTCGTGTGTGTGTGTGTTATTCTACATGGCTTATGTTTGTGTGTGTGTCTGTGGGTCACACGGGTTTATGCGTCGAGCTCATCTGGTCTGATCTGATTTCCTCCCAGCTGGCTGATGTGGAACAGTAGCCCAGATGTTGCAGAGATTACAACTCCCTGCAGTGTTTGGGGGGAAACTACGAGACCATTCAGGAAAATAAACACAATGGGAGAATTAGTCCTGCACGCAGATCCCTTATTTTCTATCAAGTCTCCTCCATAGAGATAAACACTGTTTTCTATTTATAGATATCAGAGATGACAAACAGAAAGTCATGTCTTGGCAGGATATCACTTTACTGCTAATAGAACATCAGCATTAAAATGATGACTGCCTTCATCTCTGGCTCTTCATGCCCTTTTAAGTGATGCTCAACTAAGTCTGGCAGTTTTGGGGGCAAAATTCACAAAAATTAGGCGACACATGAACAAAAGATAAAAGTGCAGATGAAGCAAAAGGTCCTGAAGAGCAAACAATCCATAGTAAAGAGATTAAACTACCCCATAGCTCATGACCGTGTCCAAGCCTCTTTCAATAGGCCCTGGTTCATGATTAAGTGGATTAAATACAAAATGATTTTGTGGGATATGTATGAAATACAGTGCATTACTTTTCGTAGGTATAGCTACGGTACAGCCTGAACCTCATTATGTCCTCAATAGTCCCTACATGGCCATTGTCAGACAATCATGATGATCTTTATTTAACTAGGAAGTCACATTGAGATTAAAACCTCTTTTACAAGTGAGACCTCGCCAAGACAGGGTCAAATAGCAGCATCCAACACATACGCATCTATCTGTACTGATAGAAGGCACTTTAAACTGAAGCCATTTATGTGACCTGAGATTATAACTGCTTAAAAGGAATACAAACTTTCAGCTTAAGTAAGTAGGACATTTGCCAGACATGATCTTACAGACTAAAATGTACCAATGTTGTAACCTATACGCAAAGTGAGGGATGACCATCCTACCATGCTGTATGAGGTACAATGATGGGTCCTAAAGCCAGAATCTGTGACCTCAGGGCTGAGTGATACACGGGGTCAAGTCTGGACAAGGTGGACGGTGAGGTAAACCTGTAAATAGTATCACCAAAATCAATCTGCGTCAGGAAAAGACCAGCAACTAAGCGTTTTCTTGATGCCATGGAAAAACAGGAGTTTAGCTTTTACAGAAAAGTACCTGTACAGTGAATTTAAATTTCTTTGCAAAATGGTCAATATGGTATTTAAAATTTAGACTTTTTCACCATTCAAATTCCCAAGGAAAACAATGCTGTAAGTATTAATTTACTCTCCAAAAAGCCATATATTAGTATTTTGTTTTTACTCTGATTTGCTGATATTTAACTCAATATGGCTGCACAACAACACCTCATTTTAGTTTTCTTTCTTTGTCTCTAAACCTGTGCACAGATCAACTTTCACTCAACAAAAGCCAAGAAACAGACTTCGTTCACGTCATTTCATTTTAATAGATCTCTATCATATACAGTACATACAGTACAATATGCTCAAGACAGATTTTATGGCACATCCATTTTTGTTGTACATTTTGCAGTCGCTGGTATTGCTGTGAGGCTACAGTAAAGTGACCGTTTGAATCTGTTACGTAGGTAGATACAGCAGGTGGATTGAACCTCAGTGGGTAAGAGTAAGGTTGCTACAGCAAAACACATGCACTGTCAAGTTATATATTCCACTAGGGGTGGGTCACACATCCAGTTACACAGACCGATACTTGACGAGGCGGCGTTGTTATGTATTGAAACCCCTTTTGTTGTTTTTGTCTTGGAATACGCTACAACAGTGGCTACCGTGATCCTGGAAAGCTACGGGATGAACACGGTTTCGGCTCCACCCAGAGGTCATTCGCTTTGAATTTTAAAGAGCTGCCAGTATAATAATTTAGTTTCATTTTCTTTTCCAGCCATTTCTAGCTCTGGGTTCAACCAAAACCTTGATTATCCAGTAGGAGTGAAGCATAATGGTGTATCTAGTATTTAGGTTTACAACTTTACCGTCAATACTACGGGTACAGAGTACTGCTAGGAGGTTATTCACATATGTACAAACTCCGCCGTGTAACCGCGCAGAGACTTGACAAGTGAGTGTGCCTTTTCCTTTCCAGAGTCTGCGGAGCAAGATATAGAAAAATAAAACAGTGATCGACTACAAAATACTGTGTGTGCCACCATCGTACTCAAGTGCTGCTGTCCATTTTCATCCTCTGAATGAAAACACAGGCGTAACTTTCAGTCAGAATAAAAAAAGCAGATTAAAATCTCAAAACACATAAAAATAATGGCATTTAAAAAAAACGGCATCAAGTACAACAAAAGACGATATGTAACATGATAATAAAACATCAGCTTTTTCCCTTTTTGTCAGCTTATCAGAGAGTGATGTAGGTGTGGATGTGCACAAAATGTGTGCATACAGTATATTGTATATATATATATAAGTGTGTAAGAGCAGGGATGTGAGCACCTCCTGTATCCGTACTAAATGTCTCTTTTTCTAAACACACCAGTGGGTTAAAATGTCCCTTTAGTGTCCTGTTTAATCTGCTGAAAGTGCTTCACATACTTGGCATGGCACCCAGTGTCCTCCATGGAGACTTTTTGCGTCTCTAAAATGTGCAAAGTAGGCATTTGGACGTTCTCCCAGTTATCCGTCGTAAGTGTTAAATAATAGGAAATGGCATAAAATGAAAAAAAAAATAACGTGAAGTCGTGAGCCAGTGGTGATGATAAGGGGATGTATAGATGAGCGTGGAGGTGCGGCAGCTGATGCAGCGGCGCTCTAGATGACCTGGCAGCAGCTGTGTGGGGTGGGGGTACAGAGCAGACCCTCCTTGGGGCTCCGGTGGATGTTGACGGACAGAGTCTTGTCGGTCAGAGGCATCTGCAGCACGCGGTTCTTCATGTTCCTGTGGTTCTCCCGGGCTAGATCCAGCTCTCCCAGCCTCAGCGTGCCCGTGCAGGGGCCGTCCAGCAGCGGGTCTGCCAGGACGTCTCCCAGCGGGGGTTGGTGGTGGTACAGGTTCCCCCTGGGCGACGGGCCACCCAGGAGCGAGACCTTATCCAGGCTACCGGTGGAGCCGCCCATGCACATCCTCCACATGGGGCGGTCCTGGGTGTCCCCCACGACCACGCCACCGCTGCCGCCGCCACCACCAACACCCCCTCCTCCTCCTCCTCCCCCTGTCAGGTTGTGGAACTGCGAGCTCAGGCACAGGCTCATCAGCTTTAAGCTTTCCACCAGGCCGCTGGCAGCTTTGGCCGTGCCCTTGCCTTGGCCCGAACCTGATCCAGGACTGGCACAGTTGGAGGGACTGCCCTGCCCTGATCCCCTTTTCTCTCTACCCGCCTTCCTCCCTTCTCCCTCATCCCCTCGTCCACCTACAGTCGCCGTATCTGGTTTATGGTGACTTTCCGTGTCGTCGTCGCTAGTCTCTGAGCTGGGGGTGAAAACGGCAACCGGTGCTGTCATACCAATAGTTTGAGGCGATGATATGAGCGTCGGGAGCGATGGTATTCTAGAGTTCAGATTGAGGCTGAGGCTGGGTTTGGGCGGGCCGAACCCATGCATCTCCCTCCTCTCCTCCTCTTCCTCATCCTCTCTATCCTCCTCGTGGATCTGGTTAAGAACTGGAGCACTCATACGGGACGTCAGCCGATTAGCAGAAGAGGAAGCAGATGATGAGGAAGAGGCTTTGCAGCGAAGCACCACCTGAGCAGGTAGCGCAGAAGGGGATAAACCTTTGTCTTCCTCCCCTTCTTCTTCTTCGTCTTCCTCCACGCTGAAAAGACTGGGACTACGAGTTTTGCAAGGCCCCACCGAGGTCAGAGAGCCCAGCCTGAGGGGGTTGGAGTGGGGCTTCACCAGAGGCCTGAGCCCCCTCTCCTGGTTCTGTCGTGCAGGCTGCAGCTGCTGGCTGGATGCCAGGTTGTAGTTCTCCTGCCGCTGGCTGACGTCCAGTAGAGCCGTTTTGGGCCGGGGGCCTTTGTGGAGGCTCTCAGCACTGCGGGCAGGTGACTGTGGCCCCCCGGGGTGGGAGATAGTCGGACCCCCCAAGCCGTCACTGACATCCTGGTGAACATCCACTCTGGTGGGCCAGGACTGCCTGTGAAGGGTTAAACACAAACAGAACACAAGGTTTAGCAGGTTAAACAGAATTAGCAATACTGTATTTATATATTTACAATTCCAAAAAATTGTCATTTGTACATTTATAATTTAAATATATTTGAACAAGAAAGTTAAATGAAGACAATGTTAATATTTAATTCTGTTTGAGTGGTTTAATCCCACAATCAAGTTCAGATTAAAGGGATAGTTAGGGTGTTTTGAAGTGGGGTTGTATGAGGTACAACGCCACTTCCCCCCCATAGTCAGTGTATTATCTACAGTAGACGACGGTCAACACACCCCCAGTTTAGAGAAACAGACAGGAGTTACCGCACAGTACCGAAGTAATGTACTAGTCTGGACAGGGACAGCAGCAAAACGGTCTAGCAAAACAGTTTAAGTGTACGCTATATTTAGAATATTTTAAACACTTTACTTTGCTGTGAGACAGCCGTTTCCGACGGGGAACTGAAGCTGTTGTATCCATCTATGCTCTCACCAAATATACCAGACTCCATTGAAAGAAAATTTAATTTTACCTCACAGAACACGGGGGTTGCTGGTCTACCGCTGCTAAAATTACTGTTTTTTTCAATGGAGTCTGGTGGCTTTGGCAAGAGCAAAGGTAACAGCTTCACTTCCCCACCAGAAACATAGACTGTATAGCTGTCTGACAGCAAGAAAATATCCTAAATATAGCATTCACACAACAGATTTTTTTAGGTGAGATTTTCTTTTAGGAGGCTAAAAATACGTTTTGCTGCCGGCCCTGTAAGCTGGGGTCATCTACTGTAGGTAATACACCTACTATGGATAAGTACCTCATACAACCCCACTACAAAACACCCAAACTATCCTTTTATGGGAATGGTCACGTTGCACTTTTGTATTTCAGTAGTAAGGATCTGCATGAGTCGTCTAAAAGCTGGAACTTTAACTACTGAATTTGCATGATGCAAAACACACTAAACCAGTTTAGATAATCAACATAATTGCAACTGCTTAGTTAATTATAGATTACAGACGGGCAGCTTGGTGTATGAGATAATGAACCAAAAGAGAGGTAGCTTGGTCAGAGTTGCAGACTACATAGATAGCTGATAGTGAATATCTTATTGTTCTATTTTTAAAATTACCTATATTTCTGCATTAGTTCCATAGCTATCTGGTTAGCGTTTAGCTTTCCGCCACTTAGTTTCTGAGAATAGGCGCTAAACGCTAACCAGATATCTAGCTGCTAGATATGCAAGATTGCAATTTCAGTGCAAGCCAACCTGTTTTTATAAACATTCATGAATCTCTTTAATTTTCTCTCTCTCAATAAGGAAAATATGAGCCTTTATTTCAAGATATTTTTGGTGGCACATCCCTGATAATGTTGCTGATCTGCAACCTCTCTTCTATTCTCAGTCAGTCCTTCATTCCCTGCTGAAAAAAAGGGCTCCATCTGCTGTCAAACTTGTCTCTTGGAAACTGACAGCACACAGCACTGCAGAGGCAGCACTCTGTCCATCTCGCGAAATTATGTAACGTGTAAGACTGTGAGTTTGTGCCGGCCGACCGTGACTGGATTACTGGTACCAACCGCTGCTGACAAGCTCCAGAACATTCCCGTTTAAAAGTCGAGCCTAATGATAATACGGCGGGAACAAAAATCCAACAGGAAGAGGCGTGTGTGTGTACCTGAACTGGGCCTTGCTGGGGCTGGGTGATCGTATCTGGCTGTGCTGTTCCTTCTCTTGCCTATCCCTCAGCATCCTCTCAGCCAGCAGGAAGTACGTAGCTGTGATGTGGTTGTACTGATTCGACTCCAGAGCCCTGAGAAGACGGAGAGAGAAATCAATTTAAATTCCAAAAC
>CAKAOH010010454.1:0-35307 GCA_916701665.1 Sebastiscus tertius
AATCAAACAAGTGGAACGTTTTGCAACAGTCATGACCACATCTACAGTGATGAGATGTGTAAATGATGCCACTATGTTGCATTCCCAGGAGTCAAATCTTCTTTGATTCATCTCAGATTGGGTTTTAAATTTGTTTTAAATGTGAGCCCTACCTAGAAATAAACCCATAAAATAAATTAAAATTGCTAAACGCTATATGTACATTATACACAAAATACAGAAGTACTATTGAGATTCAAAGTTTATTCTTGATTTTGGAAACAGCAGTTAACAATAATCTTACCTCAAGGTCCTTTTAGTTGCTGTTTTGCAGTTTTCCATCATCTCACATGACCTTCATCAGCAGATGGAGTTCACCCTGTTGTCATGGAAACGGAAATTAATAAAAAATACTATGCTTATTGATTTGAGTTTTATTACATATTAAAATTAGCAGGTCCTGAACCACACATCAACTGTATTTCATTAATATATATCTAATTGTACAGTGTCATTGTATCTATTAGTACATAGCAAATCAAGTTATTCGTATTATTTATTTTATATTATCCATTAGTATGGTTGATTGAGGCAAACACTAAAAGCATCACTTGTATTGTAGTTGAAGACAATGTTCTTTAGGTTTGTCACCTGTTTATGGCATTACATATGGAGTTTTATTTGTGTCTCAAACCTGATTCAGACACAAATAAAACTCCATACCAAAATAACATTTTCTCTTTCACATTACCTGGTTGATTGATGACATTGTTATGGCATAACAACAACCAACTACAAGGCGAAACAGCCTCAAACAAACACCAGCTGCTCTGTTATCTTTGCTGCAGCTTGAAAAAGCCCCCCCAAAAATTAACTTTGAGGCTTTTGTCTGAGCAAAATGAAGAGAAACATCACTAAGAACGATATTCAACAAAGTGTTGAGAGAGAGAGAGAGAGAAAGAGAGAGAGAGAGAGAGAGAGAGAGAGAGAGAGAGAGAGAGGGAGAGAGAGAGCCTTGGGGTCTGTTTTAGTAATAAAATAATCTAAAGGAAATCTAATCTCTTAGCTGTCAGGCATCCCCATAAATACACTCACACACACATCCTCTCTAATCATTTACCTCTTGCAGGCTTTCTCTCCCCTGCTGGGAAAAGAGGAGAGAGGGATGAGTTGGTAAATTATAGACAGACATGAAGTGTGTTGAGCCAAACAACAGCAGCAAGGATGAAGGGAGAGAAAGAGAGAGATAGAGGAGAGCAGAAACAGCATGCACTGATGACTCAGCCTCCTGACTTTAACACAGTAATAAACAGACTATACTGCCCCTAAGTCACAGTGACGCACTCCAACGCCATCTCTACCTCTCTCCAACTGAAAGCTTATGTAGCTGCCGGTAGCTCAAAATGTCATCAGATGACGCCATATTCTAATTTGCATGACTATGCCTCCTACGCTCACTTATACTGCCATTGGTGGGAGAGGAAGTGCTGCTATTACCCTGGTTGGATAAGAGAAGCAAGTACCACCGATGGATATTCTCAATCATTTCTACAAATCAATGCAGCAGCTGTGAGGGACTGTATAGGCACAGCGGTACTAACAATGTTAACATGCTGATGTATAGCAGGTGGGATATAATATTACCCAGTTCACCATCCTAGTTTGGTCTGATAGCATTTTAATATTTTCTAAATTGCACCAGTATTGGCCAATAATGCATTAGCCTATACTTTGTGATTGCTGTTTTTCAGTAACGAGTATGATAAGGGATTACAATTTGAAATTCAATAATAACATTACAGTTACTAATCCCACGTTACTTCAACAATTTGGGGTCATGTCTAGAAGGTAACACCCAAGTCGGGAAACTCTTGCAAGATGGTTATGGTTAGGCATTGACCTTGAATAATCAAGGTCAGGATAGGTCGTCAGGCAGCGAGTCTCACAAGAGTTTTTTGCAAGTTTTTGCAAGTTTTCGGGGGGTTACCTTGTAGACACGTCTCCTTCTTACCTGTAGTTTGATGGAGCGTTCATCAGTTTGGTCTTTGTGCGTTCAGTGGACAGACTGCACCGGTAGTCACGTGCTTGCTTGGTGCAGAGGTTTGAGGTGTGGGGACGCAGTTAGCCGCCACCTGAAGAGCAGAAATACACCACATGTTGTGTTCTTCTTAGCTGGCTTCCTGAGGGACGGGACTTCATACAGTTAGTTAGTAAGGTCAAGTGATGGAATGTAACTAAGTACTTGTACTTAAGGATTGTACTTATAAGTACAATTTTGACATACTAGTACTTTACTTAAGTATTTCCATTTTATGCTACTTTCTACTTCTTCACTTTCACTCTGCTTTACATCTCAGATGTAAATATTGTCCTTTTTACTCCACTACATTTACTTGACACTTATAGTTACTTTTTTAAATGATCAGATTACATGATATGATGCTATACTTCTAATCCACCCAGTAGTGTACAAAGTATCAAAAAGTGGCTCCACATTGACGAGCTACAACATTAAAGAGCTCTTGTGTGTATTTGTTAATGATAACACTGTGAAAGGAGCCATTCTGCATAATGACTAGTTTTACTTTTCATACTTTAATTACATTGTACTGATAAAACTTTTGTACTTTTACTTACTTTAAGTAACATCTGGAATTCAAGACTTTTACTTGAAATGTAGTATTTTTAGGCTATCGTATTTCTACTCTTACTGAAGTAAATAATCTGAGTACTTCTTCCACCATTAAGCCAACGTCTTGTTTTCTATTTCTCTTAAATTGACGATGATGCTATAGATGAAAGGTCAGGGGATCACCAAACAACTTATTCTGAGGGGAACACACAAGTGTTTGTTCCAATTTCATGGTAGTCCATTCAATTCATAATGTTACGCAACTTCCTGTTCCCCATCTCAGAGCATTCGAGTAGCTGAGACGTGTCGCTGTTATAATAATGTGACATTGAGTGACTTAAATTTCCAATTTAGAAACAATCCAATCATATTAAGCAACCTTATGAAGCTAAAACACGGTCATTACATGGTTAGGTTATTGCGTGGTTCTGGGTTGCACTCAGCCTTTTAAAGAGTAGTTAGGCAAATATAGCAACAACAGGAGTCATCTTGACCCAGCAGTGAACTGCAACAAGTGTCTCATTACTCCTCATACAGTCAAACCACTTCAAAGTCTGCAACCTTCCTCGCCAGTGAAAACACAGTCCAGGAAGAGGAAATTACAGCTTAGAGCAACAATTGAGACTGACTTTTCTCAAATTTAAGACAGCGTGTTCCCATAAGTCCAACTGCTTCCTGTCAAGATAAAGACTATTGATATTCACTGCTGTTTCTACTCCCTTGTGCCACTTCGCAAGTATTTCTCTCTCTTTTCTGAAGACAATATGCTCAGTTATAGCAGCTTCATCTACCATTGAAAGAAACCAAATGTCTCCAAATGAGTGTAGAAATGATTCATTAATACATATATAGCCCTTTCATTGCATATTCTACCTGCCTGCTCTCCACAGCATCCCGTCTCACAGTGACAGTGTGACTGTGTGAGCGCTGCAGAGCTTTTCTCCAGGAATCCTGTCCCAGCGTCACACGGAGATTTCTCCCAGATAGGCCAGCTGTCATTCACATGTCGCACACACTCAACCTCAAAGCCCACAGGCAGGCGGGCACATAGATCTCAACGGAGATGCCAAGTGGAGCCATGCATCCTTTCAGACAGGCCTCCCAGTTTTAGAGGATTTTATAACATGAAACACTAAGACAGCCCGCTGAAATGATCATCCAGCGATGAAAAGCTAATCTGCGCAACCCCATGCAATACTGATCTTTTTATCTTGTTGTTTCAAAAAATGAAAGGAATCCAGCGGAGGGGGATTAAAATAAACACTGTTATGGCCTTTGAGTTGACTCTAATTCACTCTGTTTGGATAAAACAGAATACTTTTGATTACATTAATTGATTCCACCATAAACCACCAATAAGCCAGAACAGCCCGCACTTTGATTCAAATGATTTCCTTTAATTAGACGAGACACAAGTTCATTTATCCGCGAGGCAAGTATTAATTACTTTTGTTCAAATAAGCGTCAGTGTGATTCCAAACAAATACTTTGCTCCTGATTAGTTCAGCGTTGGGATAAAGCCAGAACAGAAAATGCCACTTTATGCCGTCTGCACCAACTGCTGCCAGCTAGGATTGGGCCCCCAGTGGAATTTCTAATGCAGAAACCCGGTGACCTTGGTCGCGTCTTGGAAAGCTGAAAGTCCTCGGCTCAACAGAGGGAGAGAGCGAGAGAGAGAGAGAGAAAGAGAGAGAGAGAGGCCGTTAGAAAAGAATTTGAAGGTTGACTTCTGTAATCCCAAAGGTGTGACTGGAGTCAGTTCTCAGGCATCTTTAACCTCCAGCTGGGGCACCTGGGGAACAAGGGAGTCACAAGAAATCAACGGCTGGGAAGCTGACATGTCACCTGGGTCACACTAAACTCCCTGTTCGAGAGCTAAAAATGGCATCCATTACAAACAGGGCCTAGTGCAGTTGCCCTCCCAACTTGGGTTATCTACACACTTATTGACTTATTCTACAAACTATTTTTTGGCCAAAAGTGGTGACGTCCTGGAGTCCTCCGACCTCACGTCACTATCAGCTATTTTTTCGTGTCCGGTGTTCACAATGTCATGTCACATTTTCACTTTACAAATGTAGTAATTTTAACTCCCACCGTGTTGTTTTTCCTAAACCTAACTAAGTGGTTTTGTTGCCTAAACCTAAACAAGTGTTGTTGTTTAATTCACAATGTTAAGCTCGTTTTTACTGCGACTGAAAAGTGAGGGGTCTGACAAAGCGTCAGTATGCGACGAACGTGTTGAGATAACATGTTACTTTAGAGGTGCAGGTAAGCTGATTTCTTTTTTTTTTTCTCTTGAACAGAACTCTTGAACAGCTGTTTCCCCTTGTTTTCAGTCTTTATGCTAAGCAAAACTAACGGTCTAATGGCTCCAGCTTCATATTTAACTGATGCATGAGAGAATGGTATTGATCTTCTCATCTGACTCTCGGCAAAAGAGTGCAAAAACGTGCAAAACATCTTTTTAGTATTATTTAATAGGCAGCAACAAGTGCAAAAAAAAAAAAAAAAAAAGAATCAGCTTGTACTTTAGGATCACAGGCACCTTGAAAGCAGCTTACATGGTGCAATAACTCCAGGCAGATGAAATCAGAGTGGAGAAAGACATATGTTCAGACATGAGAGCCCTTTGATTTCCAACGTTTTTTGCATCATGTAACCGCAGTGACATCACATCACCTCTTATGCACACGCCCGCCACCCTGGAGAAGTAAACCGCTCTACACAGGCACACAGCTTTTCTTGCTCAATGCCAGATTAGTATCCAAGTCCAACTAAAGAAAACAGACCGGCCTGGAATCTCTGCCAAGTTATGGGGGGGAATAAACACAAAGAGACCTTTCAGATAATCAATCACCCCCCTCTCGGCAACAGAAATATGACTATTTAATCGCCTTGAGCAAGGGTTTACACACTTTTTAAACAAGAGAAACAGCGGAGAGTGTATCTGGAGCTGAGAAGATACTTTTATTGTATCATAAGTAGGAACATTATGGATCCCGAATCAAACTCCGTTTTTTTAAAACTTGGCTAAAGGCAGAGTTGAGACCTGAAAGCTTCTGATCCCGACTTTAAAATGTAGATCCATACAAGCCCTGCCTCAAACAAGATGATCAAAAGCACATGTTGCAGATGGAAAAAAAACAGAGGCCACTCAATGCTCTCTATGATACAGACTGAATACACAGTGGGCCTGTTGTGTGCGCTAACTTGTATCGGACAAAGACTCCCACTGGAGGGGGAAAAGTCAGTGTCAAACTGTCAAGTCCGAAGTCTCGACCGCACAATACTCCCCTCAGACACGGACGCCTTGTCTGGAACATTCCAGAAAGTTCTCAGTCTCCCTCCCAGCTGATATGAATGAGTGCATTGACCTATGAAATGGGACGCCGTCGCTCCCATCTTCGCCACTGCCCCATCCATGAACACACATGAATACCTGCTTCTAGCAAATAGCACTTTGTGTGTCACGGAAAAGGTTTGTTTGTGTAGCAGAAACCCATTTTCAGTAGCATCTGACATGCACCTCAGCTACCTGTGTCTGGTTACAAAGACAACAGACGCCACTTAGCCCCAAAAGCAACAGAGAGGACCTCAAGAACAATCGTTTAAAGAGCTTGTTGTTGCTCTAAGCCAAGTTTAAAACACTTCGGAAAGAATATTTCTGCCTCTCCGTCTCTCACTCTCGCTCTATATCTTCATACGTATTTGATAGCTGATACTGAGTGATAATGAGAATGGAAAACATATGGAGAGGAAGGCGCAGAGAAGGAAGATGAAATTAGAAACACAAACACAAGCTGAGTGCTTGTGGAGACGCTACTGCGCAGTAATAATGTTGGCAGGACTCTAATCTCACAAAACAAGCGTGACAATTGACAATTATGCTATGACAAGGCTGGAATATACATCCACCCTTGCCATCTCTTTCAATTTATTTCCATTTTCATATTCAGTAATCATTTATGTGCAAGAAACAAACGGACAAATTGGCAAGAAAAGTAAAATGATGATGATTTTCCAGCTCTCCGTCTCAGGAAGTGAATGTCATATGGTGCTCAGCGGGCTCCCTCTGCCCTTCCCAACTAGACATCAAACACAGATCTCATATCTGGGATATTGTCCAGGAAGGCAGGCGCACACTTGCATAGATTGACTCACACACTCAGACACACACATGCAGGTTTTAGTAACTGTGAGCCTGCTAACAATACGACTCCATCTGTCTCTTGAGATGCCGGCCAAGAAGGGCCCAGATTCCAACACGATATGATCAAATCAGACAACGACGTGTCTTCAGCGGTGTTAATCACCTTTTGTCCAAGTCCTACACAACCATCTGAATACTGGGACGAATAGGAGCATCTGTATATGCCTGGATGTATGAATACGTGAGGTTACCATGATGTGAATGGAAGGGGTTTCCAAGGCAACAGCCAGTCCTAAAGATATTTAAGTTGACGGCATGTAATATGACAAGTCAAAGGCCTCCAGAGAACACGCTGGCTTTAATGTGCATGCATGTGTGAACGCATGCATGGGTATGCGATAAAATCAGTTTTTTGTTGTTAACTGGAAACCACACATAGCTGATGGGAATCTATCAAACCGAACCACACACAGCAGCCTTTCCTTTTACAACCACACACAGCAGTGAGCAGTATTTTATAAGGGCGTTAACAAGTGTACTTTCCCACTGTGGCTTTCATGTTTACAGTAAAGCCACACGGTATGCAGTTGTGGGTTTACCAGCTACATGCATACCATGTAGTGTGATGTAATACCTTGCTTTAAATGACAACTGCTATCTACACAGCCTTACTATTGAATGCCTTTCCATCACACACGTTTGCGGCGGAGTGCACAAATGGCTGTCTTTGTTTAGTTGCCATTCAATGTAGGCAGTGCTGGAAATGGGCAGCAGTCACAACACTATGAGAGCTGGAAGATGTTTAATTTGTGTCATTGAATAGAGCAGCACTGATTGCTTTGCTGTTCATTTTAAATGTGTATGTCAGTTTTCTGCAAGGTTTGTCCTTGCTATACTTAAAGGGATAGTTCGGTGTTTTGAAGTACGGTTGTATGAGGTGCTTCTCCATAGTCGGTGCATTACCTGTGTTTTGCTGCCGGTTTCGTCGACAGCTGTGCATTGCTTTGGTTCCTTGCGGTAACTCCTGTCTGCTTCTCCAAACTGGAGGCATGCCGACCGTCATCATGTGGATAAGTACCTCATGCAACCACACTTCAAAACAGAAAACTGCCCTTTTATGCTCCCATCATCTGATCATTCAACTCATAAAGTGTCCTCATATCTGTCATTTAGTTGTCTTTCATGCTACTCCTTATGAAATCCAAGGCACTGATATGGTTCTCTTAGTTCAGCATAGTATATTTAGTATGTTTGTAATGATGCACCTGGAACAAAATACAAGAAAAATGCAAATGCTTTGCACTGGCAAAGATGGTTAAGCACTGCTCACAGATCAGCTTTGATTTAAGCTAGATGGACGCAAAATGTGGCTGCCATGTAGGCGACGGCTCAAAGTGCTGAGCGAGAATGGGCTCGCGCCGGTCTTCGATCAGCTTTGATTTATGGCATGTGGGCAGATAGTGCTACTGCCAAGTAGTGTGCAGTATGAGGAATGATGCTGCGTGTGTGTGCTGTAATATAACACAGTGTTGGGCGCATGAATGCAAAAACCTCAATGTCAAATAATATTCAGAGGTTAATTCGACTCCTCCGCTGTACAATAAACTAGGATTGTTTCAGTCGTTTTCCAACTTCCTCTCTCCCTCTTTGGTAAATGCACACCAGATGTGGGTTTGTTTCCTCCTATGAAGGAGAAACAGTACAGAGAGGAGAACAATCTCTTCATCCTCCAACTACACCATCTGCGCCTCAACCTCCAATTTCTCTCTCTACTTCTCTTCCACACACACTTAACTTCCACTCCCCCTGCTCCTGTATCTCTCCAATCCTCCACAGGCTTCTTCCACAGCACCACTCTGCCTTTGAGACTGAGGCGAAACTCTTCTGAGATTACTGCCTTTATTAAAAAAGATCAGCGTAATCCTCCGCTTTAATTCTGTTATACCCTCTCTGTCTCTCACCGTACTCTGGCAGCGAGCTAGGATTGGTCAGTGAGCCAGGCCTGCCGGAGGAATAGAGATGACACTACAGGAAGTGGAGACAGCCGGGTTCTGGTCCAACTGCCAGTCTCCCATTTACCAGATTAGTCAGAACGAGAGAGCTTATTTTAGACTCTTTGTGATTATCCTGCATACAATCTTACAGTCGTGCTGTCAGTATCAATCCTTTCAATATACACTTTTTATTATGCGCAATAATTCTCAATATTTGGTCTATCACCAACTGATATAACACAATACGCACCTATGAAAGCTTTCACTTTTGTTGTTCTTAATACCCAGAATGCAGCCAGGATACATGATTTGAATTTAACAGGTCTGATCTGAACATTAAAGGTGCTAAATGCAAGATTGGGAGCATTTCTATTGCCTCCGAATGGCTCTCAACATGACGACAGATGAGTCGACGGCTCATAGTTAACGGTGCTAACGGCGCTAATAGTGGAAACCATGGCAACAGTGCTGACGGAGTTTACAGTGTTAATCTAGAGGGGAGGATGGGTGCTACGCTTCGGCAACTGCACCGTCGGTCAGGACGGCATTATCAGTTGTAACCGCCATATGAGAGCAGTGCAGAGCGGCGGCTGTGAGCTAGCAAGTGGGGCACGCTCACATGCACTAAAAGGCATGCGCGGCCGGCCCGGCTATGTCAACGAAGCAAGGGGAAACTCAGATTACAACACAAACAGAGGGAGAGCGACTTCATTCTCTGCTCAGGTAGACATTACTACTCTATATATTCACATAGCGAATAGTTGTTTGCTGCTATATTAACACTCTGAATATCATATAGAGCACCTTTAAATCAAACCTGTCTGATACTCATTTGCTTTGCAGACTTTGTATACAGCATCCTTAAAGTCAGTCGACAGCAATGAGTGTACAATCTAATCTTTCGCTGCCATCATTTCTCACTTTAAATAACTGGCAGTAAACATCGCTGCTACCTACCAAAGCTGTGATTGGCTGCCATGACAACTATAATCAAATGATCATCACATCTAGAACCTAATACACCTCTCAAATGACAGAAATAGAGGGAGTTAAAGAGAAATGAAAGCAAGATGAATGATTTCTGGCAGGCGGAAAAAAATAGCCATAGCTTTATCAACGGTAGTGTTACGTAGCAATGTGTGTGATCTCAGCCCCACGCTCAGTAGGTTATATCATTCACCATCCATTATCGTGTCATCGTAATGATACAGACAAACCAGCTGTTTTATATCCAATTGTAATAACATTATGTTGTTCGCAAATGTGATGTGATTTATGAGTATATTTAGCAGCAACGTGGTAGTTACCTTTCCCATGAGATCCTCATTTTACTAATGTTTTTTCAGCATTTTTTAGCCAGTTGGTATAGCCAGTATCGTCAAACATCATTGTTCATCTTTATCAAGTATTAACTGTCAGGTGAAATATCCAATAATTGTACACCTGTCTGTCAATGCAGTTATGTAAGTATTCAGTAGGCTTTATTTCTTAATAAAAAACGACTTTTGCTTATAATATAATGATAGTGTTTGGTTTTCAAAGCAATAAAGCTCTCCACTTTGCGATAAATGTTGCATTACACAAAAATTCTGAGCATCACATTTTGTTTTTTCCCTGAATCATATTAGCACAGCCCCCTGGAGCACAAGTCTCTGATATAGTCTCTCACCTGGGTTCCCCAGCTCCTAGAAATCAGAGGGAGGCTAATGTGAATCAGCCACCCGCTGTTTCATTAAACCACCACTTCTCTGTGTGCCTACTTGTCCATCGCATGTCTTGACCTTCATTTGGCACGGAGAAACTGTTGAGTTTTCACCCAAGTTGTCAGGAAAATATAGCCTGTCAAAGAGCATTTCCTAACTTCAAGACACTCCATAGTGTTAAAATAATATTCCACACGCTGTTGAACTGAAAGCTTTGACCTCTTGACTGCACAGCTTGGTGGTATTTTTCTCAAGCGTCTGGACTCTGCTGAGAGCAATCGGCAAAAAAAAAAAAAAAGAAAAGAGCAGCAGATCGGACGCTCAGACACCCTGGCACTTTACCAACAGACGGGGCCGGCTTGGCAGCTCTCCGTCTGAGGCCTTATGGTTTCCAAATGGGCGGACACAGCTCACCTGTGGCTGCCTCCTCCGTGACATTTGATACACCGGTGACAATGTGTTTACTCGAGCACTGATTTGTGCTGTGTCCTCAGAGATGCTCTCAGCTGAATCGTTATGTATCAACCTTTTCTTACTCTTGGTTTTAAATCCGTATACAGATGTAGAACTCTTCTTCCTCCTTCAGAAAGGTGAGGTACATTTCCTCCTCCGTCTCCTCCTCTACTATACCTTCTTCTCACCCTCCTTCATTGTTCCGGCTGACCGTCCGCTCTTGTTTTATCCAGTCATCTCTTGTCCATCCATCCATCCTCTTCTCCCCGGGGGATTATTCATGCTCGGCCTGGCTGCTCACACTTCTCTCACACCAGGCTGAGAGGCACACATCCACTAACACACCAAGCTCCATCAAGACGTGCAGGCCATGCAGAAAGGCCCCATAACAGAGCGATCAAAAGGGGGGGGGGCGAAGATGTTAAGAAAACATCCTTTTTTAAATCCCTGATAAATAAAGTGAGAAGGAAAGGCAGGAATGCGTCAGGATAAAAGACTAACAGACTACAATTCAGTTACATTTTTACCCCTGGGGTAAAGTTAGTTTCATTAACTTTGTCTCCAGATGAATTCAATTAATCATCTCTTTTTATTTAACCGAGAGTTCGTCTGCTTTCTCGTTGTTTGAAACTGAACTGAATCTTCAATCTTCAGCATTTCCCTTTTAACTGCCACTTCAACTTCTTCCAGTATTCATACTTTTTCAAACATTTCAAATATATATTTTTACAGCAGCGAGCAGCACCAGCCTGTTCTCATTCCCAGGGCGTTCAGTACCGCAGTACAAGGCAGTATGAAAGGCACCGGCGTTCCATTAACTACAATGTAAACCCATCCGTAGCAACAGTAAACGATCTCAGAAAGTGCGCCAAAAGAGTAGTGACGTACTTTTAAGAGCGAAAAGACACACACCGGGCGGGCGGGACGGTAGGTGGTTGGGTCCGACAAACACAAGGCTTTCATCCAGGAGACCGCTGTTCGGTCCCGTACATCACGTTACAATCAGCTGTTCGTTCGTGCCCTTGGTTCACAACGTTCAGTTTCATTTTCCCTGCACAAACGTAGTAGTTTTAAGCCCAACCACGTAGGTTTTTCCTAAACCTAACTACAGTGGTTTTGTTGCCTAACCCTAAAGTGACGCCAAGGGTCATGACAAAACAGCGGTTCAGGATTAGAACGTGTTGTGAGTGCAACTTTTTCTAGTTTCCAATGTCATCATACCAACTTAATCAATCATTTCTATTGTCCATTCTTCCATCCATGTCAAGGCGACTACCTGAAATGCTCATGCTGAGGATGCTGTTATATCTAATGTCATGGGATTAAGGTCTAAAGAGCTGAGCCTCGACAGAGTGACGTTCTGTGTGTTTGTTATTAACACTGCTTACCTCTGCTGTCCCTGAGGCGCTGATGACTTGTTGTTGCTTGACTGAACATGGGGCTTAACACTAATCTCATCACCGCTAAGTGATGATTCAGCAGTTAGTGAGAGCACATAGACACGTATAGTAAAATGCATGCATAGACACACACAAAAAAATGTCTATGGTGGATCTCAGTTGTAGCGCAGTACAAAAAACGTGTCCTTAGATAAAGGTTGGATTTATTTTTCACCAAATAACTGCCACTCTCCAGTAAAGTCTTGGAAGCACACCTCTTCCATTGGCAAAATAAGCCAATATTTCCATTCCCTCTCTGCTATAAATTTCGGGGAGTATGTGTATGCCTTTGACCCTGCACCCTGTCTTTCCTTCTCCACTTTTTCCCCCTCTGTTCTTACTCAACCCCCCACTGCAAACTCCCAGTTAGTCCATTGTCTCAGATATCTGCCCTCTGATCAGCAGTCCTGTCCCAACCTGTACCAGGCTGATGTATGAGGCCTGATAGCTGAGCTTTGCAGGGAGGACTCGGTAAGGAGATGAAAAGGGCAGCACGGAGACGGGGAGCTCTGGGAGCTTTCAGAGTCCCCGGGATGTAGGAAGGTAGATGTTATTTGTCTACGTGTAAATAACAGACTCCCAGACCGACATGCAGTCTTTCTGTTCCTGTAAAACTCTCCCGGCCTCACTGCTACACTGTTCTGTTCTTTTTTGTCAGGGATTGTTTGTCTGATTGTGGCCTTTGCGAGAGAGTTTTTCTGCTAAGAGATCTGAATAAAAATGTTATGGTAGAATTCAGCAACATAGTCTCCCTGTGGAGGCTTAGCCATGGGTAAAAATCACAACAAACTTTTTGTTACAAAAGAGTCTGCATAGTCCTGTAGCACATTAATGATGATGACATCATATTAAATACCTATTAGGGCTGTTAACGCAAACTCGTTTTAACGACTAATTTCTGTAACGCATTAACACGACTTGCGATTTTTAGGTTGGAGCGGGCTCAGTTGAAAGCTAGACTGGGATCATATGAAACTAGAAAATCTAAGGAATCCATTGGTACCAACCAAGTCACACTAGCTTGTCGCATAGGAGGTTAAATAACGCTCCAAACTTGAGCTACATTTTGGTGAGAAAAAACTGGCATGGCCATTTTCAAAGGGGTCCCTTGACCTCTGACCTCAATGAAAATGGGTTCTATGGGTACCCACAAGTCTCCCCTTTACAGATATGCCCACTTTGCCCACTATGATAATCACATGCAGTTTGGGGCAAGTCAGCACACTGACACACTGACAGCTGTTGTTGCCTGTTGGGCTACAATTTGCCATGTTATGATTTGAGCATATTTTTTATTCTAAATGCAGTACCTGTGAGGGTTTCTGGACAATTAATCGCGATTGAATATTTTAATCGATTGACAGCCCTATGCATTTTTGATTAAGCTCTCTGTTGTGTGGCAAGGGTTAGCAAGAGCATTATGTTGGGATGTTTTGTCTCATGGTACGTCTGTGGCCTCTTTATGTGTCGTGGAAAAGTACCTGTAAGCACTCAAACACACACAAAGTAATGTACAAAAACTCAAATGAGTTTAAAGTAAAACAACTATATTGTAATTACAATAGGAGAGACCACGAACCGCATCCCAGGAGTCAGTAAGGAGTGTCTCAACAGAAAGTTGCGTATCAGAAGGTCATAACTACCATTCTGCTCTACATCTGCTACCATATCCAATGTGCAACAAGCCCTACTTTGTATATCCTATAGCTCATGATACATTAAATACAGTGCTAGCCTTTGTCTAACCTTAGGATGATAATTATGCCCTCTCTCTCTCTGACCAAAGCTAATCACAATTTGTGACCGCGAGGATTCTTCCCAAAAGATGTGCTACACATGTATTTGCAAATACATACAAAGTAACATACATGAATAAATGATAAACTTATATGCTCCGTGCCAATTCACTTTCACATATGCAACGAGCAAATCAGGAAAATCAAATTGCGGAAAACAATAGCTGTAGACCGAAACCCAGCCGTGCACATCCATCACCCTATTCGTCCTGCAGGGTAATTATGTTGATCATGCATCACGGCTGCAATTATTTTAAACTGAGACACTGAAGAGAGAGAGGCAGACAGACTGAGAGAAACAATAAAGAGAGAGAAATGAGACGCAGAGTGTTTGAGCCAGAGGAGAAGAAAGAGAAAAGGAAACAGAGGGATGACATGATGGAGAGAGAGAGAAAGAGAGAGGAGGGGAAGAATTGAGGCACGGCGAGCATTCAGATGTTTTGACACGCCGCAAATCGATTAAAGGCTGAATGCCAAACGGTGAATAGTGTGGCGTGGATCCAGCACTGCAGCCATTAAATGGACAGCTGATTCTCTGCATTGGCAGGTCCAGGATCTGCATCACTGGAGGAGGAAATGACACACACGGCGCTGCCATGGATAATGTATTAGCAGAGTGCTGTCAGTGTATGTGCACGGCCATATACAGGAAGTGCATATATATGAGTTTGCATGCATATGTGAGTGCACTAGAGTGTCTTTATACATGTGCACTGAGGAAGAAAAGACAGCCCTATCATGGAAAATGCATTAGTAGATTATCTGTGGTTTCAGATCTATATGTGTGCACATTGAAGTGCACATAAGTGTGTCCACGTACAAGTCCACATACCTGTGTGTATATGTGACTTTTTGGAAGCATGTTTTCTCATTTTTTATGCTGAAAAAGATTGAAGTGAATTTAATTATACAGTATGTAAGTACTGTATAATTGTGTGTGCTTGGCTAAATGTAAACTATCCACTAAATACGAAAGAGTTGACCTCAATTGTCAAATCACACGAAGCCAAGTTAGTTGAAAGTGAAACAGTGTGATTGTAAAACAATGTGTCTGAGCTATGACGCCCTTTGTGTTCAGCCTGCAATCACAATGCTAAAGTAAAGGGCATAACTGTGGGTAGAGAGAGAAAGAGGCATGGAAACGTGGGTGTGAATTCCAACTCAAGATTGTTTTCCTAAACAGACCTTTTGTCACCATAGTGCCCTTTACAGATTGCTCACCAGATGTGCCCACAGCATCGAACAAACCCGGACATGATCTTGCTCGCTAAGCCAAAAATCATCTGCGCGTAACCACGGAAAATCTGAAACTGCAGTGCTCATAAAACACCGATGAAAGGCGGGAGCGTCCCGGGTAAGGGAGGCACTCTATCGTGAAATCACCTAGGATAATTTATACTGGGGCTGCTAATGAACACTTGGCCGTGGTGTTTGACCCAAGAAATTATTGTGCAACCAGCAAATGCATCATCGCAGCTCTGATCCTCTCTTTCTTTTCTCTCCATCTCGCTGCCTCTCCTCTAATCATAAACAGACACATTCCTGTAGAAATGCAGCAGGCTGTAAAGCAGAGCTCTGCCAGGTTTCAGGAATGTGATCACACACAGCAGCGCTGAGCTGCTACGGCCAACCGATGGCAAAGTCTGAGAGCTTGTTTTTCCACTGTGAAACACAGCTGGACTTTATACAGTAGATTATTTTTTTTTCAGCAGCTCAGAATGCTTGAGAATAAATAGCAGCCCCCATTTCACTAAAATAACAATGGAAATTAACTTTAGCAGTTTATTTGTCACTAACACACAGGTGGGAAAAAAAAAAAAATCCTCCACTGAGCACATTGTGACCTAGTTCCATCATACGCAAGTGGGTTATAATACCTGGAAGAATAAAGCTCCCTTTGTTGTTGTCCTTGCACTGGATTTCTTTTGAGTGGCCTACTTTGATGTTGTTAATTGTCAATTTTCATGTTCCTTTCATTGTTAATGATCACGTATGTGTGTGTGTGTGCTTTCACTACAGACTCCTCGGTGGCATATAGACTTGCAGCCCTGGGCCGGTGAGAGTCATTCTCTGGAGGACGAAGCTAAAAGGTTCCTCAACTACATCACAACACCACAAGTGAGTCTTCATTGTTACCTCCTCCAAGGTTGAAGGCCTATAGGAAGGAGGTTATGTTTTCACCGTATGTTTGTTGGTTTGTTGGTTTGTCCGTTTGGAGGATTACTCCAAAAGTCCGTGATGGATTTGAATGACATTTTGGAGGGGTGGGTCATGATCCGGCTTCGGGAATTTTTTTTTATAACTCCGCTCAGCCTGTACATTAACACCACAGGCTTTAAGACATGCGCAGTGTAACTGATGACACGTTCATGACGCGTCACCCTGCCTCTTTCCTTCTGCCTGCAGAGAGAGGGACAGAGAGAGAGCGGGGGGTGACACCTGTAGATTCGGCGTTTTTTAACATTAAACTCTGTGAAATTACAGTTGAGTTCGACAAAAGCACACTTGGTGATTGTTGGAAAAAGTAACGACGACGGTTTAGGTGAGTTTTACTTTGTTTCTGTCTAGTTTGAATGAAGTGTTTTACGACGATGTTATTGCTTTTTTGAGAGCTGACTTTTTGCAGTGTGGTATTTAAAATAAGTCCCTGTTGTATATAACTACTTCTTTTATTTTGTGTATTTGTAAGGGACCATGAACAACATTAAAAATAAATGTTGTGACTTGCAGTGATGGAACGTAACTGCCCAAATACAGTACGACAAATGAGAACAGTACAATCTGATATGGAAGATTTGCAGAGTAGATATGAAGATGCAACGGTATTATGAAAGTGTGAAACAGAAAACAGGATTGTTGGTTTCTTGGCTCAGTTTACTCTGCGGATTTTAATGTATAAAGACAATCTGAACATGTCTTCACACGGTACAAAAAGTATTGTTTTTAGACAAGAGCTTTAAATTCAGTAAATCATAACGGCTCGATTCTTGGCCTACAAGTCTCTGGTTGCTCAGTTTTTATCTTGTGCACTGTTGTTGAAGTGTTTATGGTTTTTCTGTGTGATATTGGCTGTGCTTTGCTGCAAGCTGTGTTCCATCAGGGAACACAACATCTTAAACTTGCATCTGCTTTAACTAAAGATGAACTGAACATTGTAACCAGATGCAGAAATGCAGCATTAACGCCGTAGTTTGAAGGCAGATAATCAGAGTGGAAGTTTCTATTGAAGGCAAGGAAGTGCATTATTTTGACAGGTCTTTGTTATGTATATCAGAGCGAGCCTGTATCTATCAGCCCATGACTGAGCTACACTGGCACCTCTTTCAAATTCAGCTCAGCCAGAGTGTATTTGTCTTGCTCGGCAGCACACACATAATTCATTACTCTATTGATTACCATACAGATGAAACTCACAGACCTTCTATTCATACTTAATCAATGAGATGTTGTGGTTTGTTTGTTGGTTTATGTCAGTATTAAATTACTACAAATCGATTAAGATGTTCAGCATCATAATTTGAGAAATATCAGGGGATTGAGAAAGGGTGTCCTTGTCCCTGTCTTGTGAAGGTAATGCAAAGACACGGTTCCATTTTCACTGTCCAAAACACAGGAGGACATTTTTTTTTTGGATTACATGTGCTGCATTTTTTATTGTAATGAAATTGGCTTGAGGATAAATCAGAAACTTATCTTTTTCCCTCACACAATATAGCGAGAACACAGAGTACCCCACTCCAAATGACTAAGCAAACGTTCTATATCTTTCACAGCAGACATTCAGCTCATAATGAATTAGCCCCGGGATGTGAGTGTGTGTGTGCGTGCGTACACGTGTGTGCAGCCACTTGTGCGTATCTGTGTGTGTGTGTTGAAGGAACAGACAAGGACAAGAACAGAGAGAAAGAGATTGTATGAGTGTTTGTGTGTGTTTGTGGGAAGCTGTTGAAGGGAACTGTCCGTCATACATACTGACAGGATGGAGGGTGGAGGGAGTTGGCGGGCGGGGTGGCATAACAGCATCCTCAGCTGTAATGCTGACTGACACAGTGCCTGGTGGAGCTGTTACTCAGAGAGATGGCCTGCGACACAACTGTCCAATCGATAGGAGTCAGTGTATCTTGCATGCTTGTATGTACCGGCACACACACAGATAAGAGGAAGAGTTTCTATAAAAGTTGCATGAAATGTACTGTGGGATTTTTCTGATTAGCTTAAAAACAATAAGTAGTAACTGTTCAATACCTCCGCCAAGCAACGTACTGTATGAAACCTGCCTTGGCGGAGGTTCTGCGCTCTCCGAGTGCACTTCTAGTTCATTGTAATGTGTGCTCAATGATAACGGGTCAATTTTTGCAGCTCAAACAGTGCTCAGCAGCAGTTCAATGCCTTATCCGCAGATGTGAAGTGGCAAACTAATCAAGAGTTATTTTGCATTTCATTGCACACTGTGCATTGAGTGCTGATGAATGCTTTCAGCAGGAACACATTAACAATGACAGGCATAATGAAGCGTGTTTCATATTCATTCAAATACGTTATTGCGCCACCCACATGTACAATATAATTTGTGTGCCCTTTGCAACAAAAACACATCGGGGGACTTCATCAGGTGACACTGCACTTGACTCAGCTGGTCCCTTCCTGCCTGACCTGTCATTGAACGCTCAGTACCTGGTGGTGAGTTGGATCAGATGGCGGCTGCCGGACAGACCTGGTAAATCCATACGTATGGTGAGGGTGAACTGGGAACTTCTGAAAGTGGCTCCTGGGGTATGGGGTATTGACGTCATTACTGAGCCATCCAACATCCCAGTCGGTGTTGGGCTTCACCAGGATTGTCACTTGTTGCCGATTCAGTCTGTAATTTTCATGGATAGAATCTCGAGGCGCAGCCGGGATAAGAGAATGTGCTGTTTGGGGACCTCAGAATTGCTTTTCTGCTCTTTGCAGATGATGTGGTCCTGTTGGCTTCAGACAGTGACGGTGGATTGCTCCCTCTGGGTTTGGAGTGAGTTGCTGCCACAAGTGAAGGAGTTTAACTATCTTGGGGTCTTGTTCACGAATATGGGTAAAATTAAGCGTGAGATCGACAGGCGGATTGGTACGGCATCAGCAGTAACGCAGGCGTTGTACCAGGCTGTTGTGGGGAAGAGGGAGCTAAACTGGAAGGCAAAGCTTTCAAGCTTTTTGGGTAGTGACCGAAAGAATGAGATTGGGGATACAAGCAGCCAAAGTAAACTTTCCTCCGTAGGGTGACTGGGCTCAGCCTCAGAGATAGGGTAAGGAGCTCAGACATCCGGAGGGAGCTCGGAGTAGAGCCGCCACTCTTTCACATTGAAAGGAGCCATCTGATCAGGCACGTCCAAACGATAGGATACCCCAAGGAATACCCAGAACACACTGGAGAGATGATATGATTATATATCTCATCTGGCTTGGGAATGCCGCTGGATCTCCCAGGAGGAGTGGAAAAACGTTGTGGCAGATAGGGACATCTGGACTACCTTATTTAGCCTCAAAAACCCAAAAGAGCCACAGCAAGGAAACCATGTCTAAGCTGTAAACATCAAACTCACTTCACAAGGGAACTCTGGTGTTGGCCTGAGAATGTAAACATGCACAAATAACAGTTTCAAATGTCAACTTTAAGTAAACAATAGATGTGACTTTATAAGAGGCTGGCATATACAGAGCTAATTGTTTCCTGGCGACAGAATACTTTTTGAAAGCACTAATCGTTTCTCCATTCTTCATTGCTTAACCTGTAAGCTGGGAGTGTTAGACTAGATAATACGTAAAGGAATACGAGAACGCACACACGCAAACTTATACACGTGCTATCTTGTTTACACTTGAACGGTTTACAGTAGACCCATAGATTTAGGTTTCTATTATCACGGCTGAGCCAATATTGTCCCTTTCTCTGCAAACTGAATCTCTGCAGCAGACGGAGCTTAAAGTAACCAGACTGCAAACATTTGAGCAGCAGCTCCTGCGCTGAAGCTTAGTCACTTGTAAAAGTGCAGATGTACACGCAACCGACACGCTGACATGTATGCACATAGTAACTACGTGCATGTACACAGTTTATGCAGGTGCACGCTTTATATAAACATACCCAGATAAACACACTGAATTGAACAAACAAACCCGCCGACCTGCACTCACTGAATGGAATTTTCAGCATATAAGAACATAAAGAACTTCAATCTCCTCCTTGTTTATCGTCTTTCTTTCATTGCCCTGTTCTCTCACTCTACCGCTGAGAGACTTGGCAATGCTGCTGATGCATTCGCCCCAGCTGCGCATCATGATGAATAGTATGCATAATGTAGTTCAACACTGAGCCCCAAACACACACTAGCCCTGGGTCAGATTCAGTAGCAGTCTCCTCATATTTTGAGGAAAAGATGTTCCATCACATCAGGACAGTTCAGAGTGTGTCCGCCAAAGCTGCTGGTGTGATTGTTTTAAACTCCCAGGCGCTTCATTTATTGTCCTATATGACTACCTGGTTAGACTAATGTTGTTGAAGACAATTGCACTCTCACACACACTCAAACACCTAGAACAAAATGTGTCTAAAGCTTAAGAACACAACACTCTGCGGTCCTATTCAGGCCTGGTTCTCATGTGGCCTTGAATGTACACTGTATATATAATGTTTACACCGTTTTAACAGATTCTTTTGTGTGTCAGCAAGCACCGTCCTTGAGGTTTCAGGCAAGATGTAAGATGCTTGCTAGCTCTTTGAGAACAGGAGTATTGTGATAACCCTGTAAAAGGTGTATGGTTGTATTTGTAAATGAGTATGTATGAGTATAATGGGTGCATGTGTGTATACAGGGAATTTTTTCAAATCTGGCACAAACGTCCACCTGGATTGAAGGATGAACAGATTAAAGTTTGGTGGTTAAAGGTCACTGTGATCTCAAAACACACAGTTTTGGCCATAACTCAAGAATTCATATGCTAATTATGAAAATTTCACACAATAGGATAAAATGATGAAGTGATGACATTGTGGACAGACATGGATGTAGTAAACTGCAACTTGACTGGTTGGCGGAGGCACACAACCGCAAGGTGGTAATCCTAGTTATGCTTTTTATGATGTACAATCATGTATAGATTTATTTCTATTTTTTATTATTAACGTAAATTCTGCTTCAATTCCGTTGTTAACTTTTCAATCAGATGCATTTTAGTCTTTTGTATGCTTGTGTGCTCATGTATATATATGTGCATATGTAACTGTATGAATATGTATATGCTTGTTTGTTTTATTTTTTCTATCCTATTGTTTTTATTTAATTATTTATGTTTCAGTGTGTTCTGTTGTACGTTATATGAATTGCCTTGGAAAAGTGCTATATAAATAAACTTATTATTATTATTATTATTAACTGTGAGCATGAATGCTAATAAACTCAAACTAGAAAGTCAAAAGTTAATACAACTCACTCTAATGGAAATACCATTCATTTCCCATTATGATGCTTGTTTTGTTCAGATTATACATTATATTTATATGTGCATGTTTTTATGTGTCCAGGTGTCGTGTGCATCGTTGACCGGTGAGGAAGCTGCTCCGGAGGGGACCAAGGCTGCCTGGGCTGCATGTCTGGACCCCGAGTACAGCCTGACCCACAGAATACAAAGCAAACACTGCAGGGTTTACTCTTTCGGGTGCGTATAGACACTCTCTTACACCTTCCACTGAATACATTCATTCCCTTTAACTCAAATCTTTAACCTTACCGCCACATGTCAAACACATAAATCTAATCCTAAATGTAATCACTTAGACTGTCTTTGAGACAAGCTGCCGCGTGCTGCATCGGTAGAGCAACAGAATTGTTCACAACATTAATTTTCAGACAGTGAGTGAGTTATCTGCAGATGCGACAGTTATTCCGAGCATCTGGTTCTATGACAGCCTGTTATATATCTAGACGCAATTGCCGCTGGTGTCACTTCATCCATGACAATTCAGATTTATTCCAAGAGGAGAAATTCAGGTTTTTCTCTCACTATTTCATCAAAGAATGAAGTCGATTTTCCACACAACAGAGGAGGAGTATCTCTGTCTGGCCTTGTCTTTTCATGTCTCCCCATTTCAATGACTAATTGGTCACTGAGCCTATATTTATTCAGGATCTGTCTTTCTCTGACAAAGTAGAAATATTCACTTTTTTGTGCCAGGTAGCAGTTTCTTTTTCTTTGTGTGGTTATCCCGGTGTTCTGGGTGATTTAATTTGTTGAGTAACACTGTAATAAGAGTGAAGATAATCCTCTGTTTGCCTTAACTGTACCTCCAACATCCACCTGGAAAGTCACATCCACTCCACCTCTGCTTCCTCTCCTTGAGTGGCAAGTAATCTTGAATGGAGTCAGCCAGGCCACCACGGTATTTGACCCTCTTAAGATTGGAGAGTCAATCACTCCCAGTTTGGCTTTGCGTCGCGGATCAGCTCGGCCCCGGTTTCTGCCCTGCTGGGCCTCCGCTGTGCCGAGGTGCTGCGGAGGTCTGAAGAGATTTTTCTGCAGGAGAGAGGGAGCTTATTAATTTGACTGTTGAGAGACAGCACAGGTGTGCTGGCATCAAGGCACAGATACTGATGCAGGAGGAACGGGGGGAGAAACTGCGGTTTCTGGCTTCCTGCATCTCTATGAAGAAGGGCTCAGGGGTCAAACGGAGGGAATGGAGGAAAACATATCTGATATCCTCCAACTGACTGATAGGAAGTCACTCGTGCAGGCAAGCTACATGGACATGCACCAAAAATAAAAGAAAAATTATGCGTCCTTTCAGTGATTTATGCAAACATATTAACATTTGACCTGAATATCAGCTTGGGGGGGAAAATGTGAGTCACAGCTCTGATATTTCACGTCAATGAAAGCCGCATTAACATTTTTCCTTCTATCTAACTGATCCCTTAAGACCCCGGGAATGAATTCAATTTACGCCGATGCAGTAACAGTCGTAGAGTCGACCTAAAAAAAATGAAATGCTATGAAAAGCAGAAACTTCAGGAGTAACAAAAGAAAAAGTCCTGAGAGACCAGTTAGTGTAACAGCTCAACAAGGCAAAGTGCTCTCTGAAGTTCCACTTTTCTGGATACGTCAAGTGATCTTCTCCTCCTTCTGTGTCGCTTATCTGACCTAGATTCATAGTATATACACAAACACACACACTTCATGGTCATACTCTTGAATCAATGCTAGGTATGCTATTCTCAGGAGACTTCTGCTCTGCTGTGCAGGACACTCACAAAACCCAACTGCTGCACATAACACTGGCTTTAAAAGAAATGTCAAATACCATTAAGTGTGCACATACACTGTTGAACTCTGTGCATTAGGACGACGAGTATGTACAGTTGTGTGTGTGTACTCTTGCGTGCACATTTCGTGCGTTTTTGTGCATGTGCGTACGGTTGATACGTCTCATCTGCATGCGGTTTAACGAGCCGTGGACGGCCGTGCCCGGGCAGGATGAGCAGCTGTTTTCTGATTGGACTGTCACATGGCGGTGAATGCGGGTTGAGGAGTGGAGAGGGGGGCGGAGGGGTTGCTGGATGTTTTTCCACATGAAAGACCCACCTTTCACCTCTCGTACTCTGTCTTACCTCTCTCATCCTCCATCTTCCTCCTCTTATACTTTTTTTTTTTCATCATACATTATTTTTCCTCCTCGTGCAGTAACGGTGCAGAAGCTTACTGTAATTGAAGATTGTCTGAGAGGATGAATCATCCATTGCCATTAAAAAACAGCCCACATTCTGGCCAATCAAAGCAGGCATTGAAACAGTACAGCTACTGGCAATAGTGGCTCCAGTAGCGGCCCCTTTGTTCTCTTTGGCTGAAAATTTGGAAATAATGATTATTATTAGAATTGTGGAGGCTATGATTAATAATTATTCTTCTAGTCATAGCTTCTATGAGGGAGGATGTTATTGCCTTCAGTATTAAAATACATCTATTTCAGTAACTGAGCTAACCGTAGGTTTATCTATGACTGAAGCCAAGGCTATACAGTACCTTAATTTAGCTTAGAGCACACATCCGTCTTTAAATGAGCACAAAAGCTGTAGTGCGTGTGTCCTCTAAAGCAGCACTAGTGGATCCCAGAAATGCAAATACATATAAAGATGTTTTTACTAGGGCTGTCAATCGACTAAAATATTTAATCATGATTAATCACATGACTGTCCATACTTAATAACGATAACGACACATATTTTATCTGTTCAAAATGTACCTTAAAGAGAGAGTTGTCTGTATTTAATACTGTTATGAACATGGGAGTGGACAAATATGCTGCTTTATGCAAATATGTGTATATATTTATTACGGGAAATCAATCAACAACACAAAACAATGATAAATATTGTCCAGAAACCCTCACAGGTACTACATTTAGCATAACTAAATATGCTCAAATCATAACATGGCAAACTGAAGCCCAACAGGCAACAACAGCTGTCAGTGTGTCAGTGTGCTGACTTGACTATGACTTGCCCAAAACTGCATGTGATTATCATAAAGTGGGCATGTCTGTAAAGGGGAGACTCGTGGGTACCCATAGAACCCATTTTCATTCACATATCTTGAGGTCAGAGGTCAAGGGACCCCTTTGAAAATGGCCATGACAGTTTTTCCTCACCAAAACTAACTCTAGCTTTAAAACTGAGCCCGCTACAACCTCAGAAAGATTGATCGCGTTAATGCGTTAAAGATATTAGTGGTGTTAAAAATATATTATTGCGATAACGCCTTATTATCGTGTTAACGTTGACAGCGTTAGATTTTACAAAACATCCTGAACAGTAGAGCATATGCAGCGACTTTTAATTTTACACTGAACTAAAATAAACATTTAATTTATGTTTTAGGATGACTTTGTGGTAACCAAATGGATCTTTTCGCGGGAGAAATTTCAACAAGTGAGGCCCTGGAAGTGCCGAAATTGAAAGAGGTGCAACTCATGACAACTTTTCCTGCAGACTGTAGGCCATGTAGTAAAAAAAAAAAAACAAAAGATCAAATTTGGAGCACTTATGTGGGCTAAATCACAGCACATCACTCATTAATCATGCACATGTTAATGAGCTGCAATGTGTGATGAAGGAAGGGGAATATGAGCGCGGTAGAGAGAGAGAGAGAGAGAGAGAAAGAGAGAGCGAGGATGGAGGTGGAGAGACAGACCGAGAACACCGTGGTATTTGAATCAAAAGGAATACAAATAAAAGAAGATGTAACGGTAAAGGTACAATGGTAGGAAGGAGAAAGAGAGACAAACTACCACACAGCAGAAAGTTTCCCAGCCTTTGTTAACCAGTCTCACCTCTCAGGCTCACAACATCCAGAGGCTGTTAAGTGCGAGGACAGGCAGACTAAAGGAACTGTTTATCTGATGTACAATCCATTGGGTGTTTGTCACCCACCACACATCTTCACATCTGGTTGCCATGACAGTCAACAGTGTTACCGCTCCTGCACTCTGTGGTCTCATGAGAGAGCTTATTACAGCTAGTAGAGACCCTACTTTTTCAGCACTGTCATCCAGAAGTGCTACCTCCCCCCCTGCTACTCCATGAGTAATCCCTGATCCTGTCATCTAAAGTGTCTCTGCAGTGATTCCTGGCCAAAACACCCCACCAGAGAATGGGGGGGAAACTCTCAGTGAAGCATATGAAATATTTAGCGTGGTAAAAAGAGACGTCTAGTGGCATCTCAAGCTCTCCCATACACTCATCTCTTATCTCCCTGCTAGTGAGATGCATTCGGAGACCCGGTGCCTCATCTGTAAAAGACATGTACTGTGAAATGTACTCCCTCTGCCGCAATTACAGAATACAGCCGAAGCACAAACTAGACACGGGGGAATGCGGAGACAGCGACTGAGAGAGGAAGAAAAGGAGAAAATTGCAGAATTAGAGGAAGTGGGGGTGGGATAAATAGAGAAAAGCAGTGAGAGAGGGATGGAAGAGAGAGAAATACGGGGAAATGTGTCTGTCTACTTAGATTTACACATCATATTTCAACATGAAGAAGCAAGTCCTCCTCGTGATCATTGATTTCTTGGCTTTTAAGTGGGCAGGTGAAGTCAGGATCACAGTGACAGTGTGACAGTGTGGTGTTTTATTAGGAGAATTCAGTGATCCTCCATTGCATTTGACATGTGTGATAATTTGTGCTGATGTTTCTCAACATTAAGACCCCTTGTCAGGGCTGGCTCTAGCCCTTTTGGTGCCCTGGGCAAAATTCGGATTTGGAGATTTGGACTGTGCCTGAATAAACTAGTAGCTTTAAATCAGGGACTATCTGATCATCACTCTATACATACTGTATTTTATACCTGATCATCTTGGGGCTATGTGTGCTGCAGGTTGGGTGTGGATGATCGGTCCCTGGAGCGTTCTCTGGCGAGGGCAGGATGTGAGGTCCACTGCTTTGATCCCAGTCTGAAGCAGCCTCACCTGCAGCAGGCTGACATGTGGCTTCACCGGCTCTCTGTAGACTGGAGGGATCCCAACCCGGCTGTCGTCGCCCAGCGTCAGTACGCCAACACCAAGAAACTGGCCACCATCCTTAATGACTTTGGACACAGACAGGTGAGAGGTATAGAGCGTAAGTGGGATTGTATACACAACAAGGTCTCTGGCTGTAATATCAATTGTGAAGGATTATTATAAAATCACCAGGAACCGCATGAAAGTGATTTTTCTGTCAGGTATTCACTTATATTCTGCAAGCATGCAAACACAGGCCCCTTCCTGTTCACCCCAACATATAACAGCTCATCATGATTCATCCCTCTGTTGTCTGTCTCAAGCTCCAGGTGGATAAACACCCATATATAATTTGCTTTTCCTCCTTTAAATATTATCATGCTGAATGTTACCTCTTCAAAGCCCCCCAGGGATTGTGTTCCACCTCATCAGATAGGGATCTGCATACGAGATCAATCATATACACACACGCACACACACACACACCAAGCCCACTGATAGCATGCATACTAATAAATACAATTATAGATCCAGCGAACATGGCTGTTTAGGAACAGGCTGAATGATAATTCAAGGTCAAAGCTGCCAAGATTCTCTTACATAGGTAATGAAGACAGCTGAATGACAGCCAGGCTCTTTTCTCTTCTCTTGGCAATAAGAAAGAAATCTTTATTCAACCAGGATATGTCTCTAAGTAAATCTCTTTTTCAAGTGAGTACATGCATAAAGATTACAGAGCATTTATAGTCTGCTAAGTTAATGGTTAGATTCCATTAAAGCACATTTTTATGTGATTATAGCATGTTAGAGACTATTCTCATGGCATAAGGAAATGGTCTGTAGAAAAAGGAGTCGATTGCTGTGGAAATTAGTGCCGTTCACGTGCTGTTTTTTGTGCCCCGCTGTCTTCCTTGGTTGATATGGAGTTGCCAAAGTCAGAAATGTTCAAATCCTACACAATCCTACTTTCAATTCTTTGTGTATATTCATTGTCCCCAGAGGTTGGATCCTAATATTTTTGGTGACCCGTGACCTTTCGTCTAGCACGACCACTAGGTCAAAACTTGTATGTACTTCATGTTTTAAAACGTCAAAATCAAATGGGCAGACTGTCAGGAAATTGAACACATCCTTTCTCCCCAGATGATGAACTCTTTCCGTTGTGGGGCTCCATGAGTTCCCATTGACACCAACCTCAGGCAACAGCGTCTGCTTACATACAGTACAAGATGTCTCCTTATCTGGGAGACAGTTTGCCATAAAATTTGCACATTTCTGCAACCATGAAGATAAACCAGTGGGCAACTCTGGGGTCTGAGAAGTGAAGCCAATGCTGAAGTGCCTTAAACTTGCATTATTTCTAATGTCCAGCAGGGGGCGACTCCTCTGGTTGCAAAAAGAAGTCTGATTGTATAGAAGTCTATGAGAAAATGAGCCTACTTCTCACTTGATTTATTACCTCAGTAAACATTGTAAACATGAGTTTATGGTCTCAATCGCTAGTTTGAAGTCTTCTTCAATACAGCATGATGTTCATTTAGTAAATTATGGTCCCATTTAGAGTCAAATAGACGATAAAGCAGGGGATGCTTTAGGGTGTGGCTACCTTGTGATTGACAGGTCGCTACCACAGCATTGTCCGGTCTGGGAGTTGTCCGTGTTTTCATCTTAAGACTTTCACAGTGTGTTTTCAGATCATGAATGTTAATTATAACCTTTTTGTTCAGTCAGCTACTAGGGGGGCTGCTAGGAGGGCTTTTACATTTTTATGATTTGCTCCAGACAAATTAGCTAAACCAAATGAATCAATGTTTTTTTTCTACCAGTCCATATATGATCAGGTAAAGCAAAGAAAGTTTACATCAGCTTCCGGAGCCGAACGCCTACATGCTGCTCAATGATGTGTTGCCTTCGCTAGTTTAAGTTGAGTTGTTCATTTCTTTTCTAGAGCCAAATGCAAAGCAGAAGGGACTTGGAAAGATATTAAGATGTCCTCGGTGTGTGACAAGATATGAACAAATAACCGTCAGTGTGGGTGGGTTTGAATACCATACTGTTTCATAGATGACGGTATCCACCTGTTTTAAATGCAAAGCCACGCACACGTCCTTGTAATGAGGTTTTAATGCAAGTACATAGTGTGCCGGAGGAGCAAGCAGCGGCGGCAGCAGCAGAACAGTTTCGTCTCAAAGGCTCTTGCCCAGCCTCTGTGACAGGAAAAGCGGCAGCGAAGAAACAGAGCCACTTGGAAAGGTCGAAATATGCATTTCTTATCTGTGTTCGTTAAAAACTACACAGATGACTCATTCACTGAGCTCTGGTGACCAGCTGAGATAGCAGACGCCGTCACCACAGGGACAAATGTCAGTTGCAGGAAGTCACATCTCATTTATGGAAAGAAACTGCATATTGGACTATTGATCATACTGGTAATTGGACAATACAACAGTATCAGCACTGCTCAGCGGTACTACCATACTTAATTTAAACAATGTACTGCCATATTGCAAGGGGTAAACACAACACATACTTCCATCTTACAACCTTTTCATTTCCTGAACAAAGTGCTCAATCCTGCATTCATCTGCATACATGTTGCTGTGGTAACCCCATGTTTGGATTTCTAATTCTAATTGCCAATTATTTCACACTAATGGATGAGGCTTCGTCCAAAATTACATACTATGCATTGCATACTCAATATGTGTACTGTCGTTCAACACACTTTTGTGTCAATAAACAGTAGAATGTATTTTTTCGGACGCACTGTGCAGTAATTTTCACTTCCTGAGAGCCTCCTTGTAGTTAAAACGTAACATTTCACCGGAAATAGTATGCAATTCACATACTATTGTTTTCATACTAAGGTTTCAGACATATTACAAGATCTCACACCCTGTGTTAGCGTACTAAATAGCATGTTAGCATGGAATTTCAGACACAACCAATATTGTATTGGAATCCAACAAACAAGACTCCAGCCTATAGGCTTTGAACATAATGCTAACATCAGCATGCTAACACAATGACAATGCTAACACACTAATGTTTACCATGTTCACCATCTTGTTTTAGCATGCTAAGATTTGCTAATTAGCACCAAGTACACACAAAGTACAGTGGAGGCTGATGGAAATGTCATCAATTTGGCAGTTATTTGGTTATAAACCAAAGTAGGTATTGGACAAATTGTACTTTTGGACCTTGGATGATGGTGCTATAGATGAAAAGTTAAAGGATCAGCAAAGTTATTGCAATTCATCCCAAAAGGAAACATGAATGTTTAGCAAATTTCATGAAATCCATTAAAAATGTTGAGACATTTCACTCAAAACCACAAATGTTAACCTGCTGGTGGTGCTAGAGGACAAGTCAGTGGCTTACTAAAGCCAGTAGGATACATCCTCTGGGAACTTTGAATGTCTGTACCAAAATGTGTGTCAATCCATCTTGTGGATATAGAGACACTTCAATGGATTGGTGATACTCATTGTTTTATATGGGGGTGAAAATATCTATGTGAGGCTTTAGTGAGTGTTGAGCTGCCCTGGAAGCACAATTATCTCATAAACTGTCTGGAAAATAGTGCTGAATACACAGGTGAATACTAAGACAGCTCCCACAGCGTGTCTCTGTCGAGACGCCTTTGGGAAGCTCTGCCCTGATGTCAAGGCACTTGTTGAAGTGCTTCCAAAAAGCACAGAATCAGCAAACCTCTCAGATGTGTAATTAAAAATCTTCAATTGTGATCTGCTCTCTTGTGGCAGGCTCACTAATTAAAGCATTCAAAACATCTAATATTAAAGGTCAGATAAGCTGTGATGTTTGGCTCTCTGCTTTACAAGCAAAAACAGTTGACTTATTTTGACAAGACCGACTACGTGGAACAAAAGGAGACAGTAAATAAGAGCCTTGTTAATAGCTAACCATGAAATAGACACGTTCCCGGCCAATTAGCACGCCAAAGTGTAAACTTCCATTTTAAGTTATTTCCTCAAATCTGCAAACTTGTTTGTTTACAAAGACTCAACAACTTTTCCTCAAAAGCTTCTCTAAATTAAAATTTGTCTCAATGTGCTGCCTAATCCTGAGGATGCCGTACTGAAATAATTACCATGTGTATTTTGATCACATACTGTGTGAGTCACTTGGAGGAGAGGAAATATTTGCCCACTGGGTATAAAGACCGTTTGCAGCAATCTGACATTAATTCCTCAGCAGTGGAGGGCAGGAATTTATGTGGAGTGCAAAGACATTTTACATAAAATATTCTACAGAGGATATACAGCGGGGCTGATCAGCTCTATTATTGCGGGGAGCGCAATTTGGTTCATAATTGTTTTTTGAATTCATCATGGGTTCTTACAGAATTTTCATAAGACAGCGACAGACGTCTTTTTGCAGCTAAATTTTTATATTGGACTGCACGACAATAATGCAAAATGGTTTAAAGGGGTTTGCTGTCACAGTTCAAAAAGAGTCAAAATGAGCTTAAACCAAAGACAAGTCAATGTTGTTCATGGGAGCCTATTGTTGGAGAAACCTATGTGTACTTCACAAGTCTGGCTCAGTCCAAAGGTAACAAAATCACTATGGTTGCATCCGAAATTCCATACTAACATGCTATTTAGTACGCTAAAACAGTAGGCTATGTTGGATGTTTTTAGTATGACAGAAACCTTAGTATGAAACCACTAGTAGGCGAATTGCATACTATTTCCGGTGAAATATTACACTATGCAAACAATGGACACTACGGTGGCATAAATATCCCACAATGCAATGAGGTATTGATGACAACGTTCATAACAGACGTTGCCGGACAGCTCTGTAACATAATTAACACTTGAATTTAAGTGTAAGTATAAGATTTCACTTTGGTAGGCGTAATATATTCTCAAATTACGTCTGACTATTATTCCCAAAAATTATCGTTTGGTCACATGAGGTTGGCATAGGTTACCATGGTTACACGTCTCCAAGGCTCTCAGGAAGTGACGACGTAAATTACGGCTCAGTGCATCTGAAAAGACACATACTACTGTTTATTCACAGAAAATGTTGAACTATAGTACACATACTGGGTATACAGTGCTTAGTAGTCAAAATGTCAAACTATTCCATTAAAACAATCCACGGATGTCAGCCAAATATCTTTAGGATTTGACATAAAACACCTCACTTTGCCCTCCAGCCACCAGGGAACACAGTTAAGGATCATTTAGCATGGCTGCACAGCAGTGCAGCACAAGTCATCTTTCCAAAGCTCCAACACCATGTGGACTTTACTCACACCAGACAGGAGTCTTGCCAGGGCTTGTACACTTGTCCTGCAGAGACAGTTGATGTTGGGAGCATTGGATCAGGGACCATTCAGGCAGAAAGGCAATTTATGTGTAAAAAAAAAAAAAAAAGAAAAACAGTCAGAGAGGATGAAGCTGTATGAGCTGCTCTAAATAACATCCAATTCTGACAAATGCACACAAACACAGCATGACACATACAGAAACACAACTCTCCTTCGAGACAAAGCGAAAACATCACCTCTTGATGATGCCGTATCATTTTCCATTAGGAGGTTTGTGAACGTATCTCTGCTTGTGGGAGTGTTGGGGCCCACGGGGAGGATAGAGGACAACATTTGGACTCGTTCTCCACAGATAGCTGTTTTTTTAAGAGTTTCTGAGAGTTATTCGGTTCCACTAATGAGGGCTGGGAATTCTGTAGCGTCACCAAAGGCATCAAACTGTAAAGGGATTTCATGGTCACTTTAATATCTGTGCTGTCAGATGATGTTCTCAGTTTAGTTATAGATATGAGAACGCTTCCCACAATTAAAGAAAACAGAGCACTATGAATTTCCTTTAGCCAGTATCTTATTATCTTTAATATAATAATCCTTGACACTACAATACCCCGGGCCTCTTTCTGATAAATCATGTAATCTAAATCTCTCCTCAGGTCTTATCACTACTAATTTAGCAGCTACATGATGTACTAGCTGAGAAAATGCTAACCGAGACATTACTGAGCCTGGAAGGAATAAAAGCAGACTTTTAAAAGACATAAAGGTCAGACAGTGGACATCTTTAGCAATCCAGAAGACTTAAGAGGAATCCCAAGATCCTCAGGATGTGCATTAAACTTTGGGCATGCATGACTCCCCTCACATGAATATGACCTAAGGGTGCTATTAACATTCATCTTCTGAAGCATTTCCTCTCTGCTCCGACACAGCAAGCCTTGTCAGGCCGCTCTGTTGCTCAATCCATCATCAGCAATGCTAAAGCAGGAACAAAAGCCAAGCTTTGCTTACTCCTTTTCGTCTTTTAATAGCTTTTGCGTTCAATAACTCCACGCAGTTTAGTGTCATTCCAGTGTTGTAATAGAACTCATTTATTACCTGAAGAAGAAAATCATTTTTTTTTTTCTTTGTTCCAGGTGGATGTACTGAAGGCGGATATGGAGAGCGCAGAGTGGAAGATTTTGGAGAACTTGGTCCTGGACGGAGTTCTGGATTCGGTGGGGCAGCTGTTGTTGGAGCTTCACCTGCACTGGGCGGGCTTTGAGGTGGGTGGCGATGACCCATCCGTGGTGCGGTACTGGTTCAGCTTGCTCAAGGAGCTCGAGCACGCCAACTTCCGTCTCTTCCACGTCCACAGCGACCCGGCCAAACCTCACCTCTTCCTGCATAAAAATGTCCTCAACGCCAGCAGTGCTTACACCCTGAGCTGGGTGAACACGGAGTGGAAGCCTTGAGGGGGAAGCCAGACTGAATGAAAACAAACTGTTATCTTGGCTGGAACAGCTTCTGAATGGAAATGTACTAGTTTGTGTAACATGGAGTTTTAAGGCAGAGCACAGATTCCTGTTAGAGCAAGGCCGTTCCCCCCCTTATCAGGCCTGACCTTTTTACAAAGCTGAAATCCCTGCTCCTACTTATCCTCCTGCTCTTCCTCTCCTGGCCTGTACTGACCTCGGCCGTGTATAGGGGCAGAGTAATTGCCTCCAGAGGCTCTCTGTGTTCTACCTCATAGTGGCGGTGTTGTTGGCTGCAGGTCAGCCTCTTGAGTCACAGTCTCCCCCCCCCTCCTATCTGAGCTTGGCTCACAGCCACAACCATCCCGCCTCATATTCGGCAACCTTTCTGGATTACAACTCAATAGAACGTGAATTAAAGGAAATGGATACATGATGTTAAAGGGGGGCAAGTAGATGAAAGATCCTGCCTCATTGACAGTAAGTGAATATTTGCGGGAGGCCATTAGAGCTGCTTAAACAGAAAGAGGATGCACTGAGGATAAAGGTAAAGAGATGGGATCAGCTACGGAGGCAGAAGAAGACGTCTAGACGAAAGACGCTCCCCTGCAGTTGAACCCTGATCTGATTGTATCTATAACACATAACGCGGCACTAATAATGTGAAGAACGTCGCAGTGATGTCTCTCGATTTGTTCAGTGTTTGTTGGATACTTGAATGAGGATGTGTGGGCGAGTGTGTGGGAATAAGACAAAAAGAAAAGATGAACTCCAATTATTATTTTTTCTTCTCCGTTTTGCAGTTTCCTGGGTTATAATAAAAAAGTAACAATTGAGATCCACACAAAAGAAGCATTTTGTCTAACTGTCAGTTCTTTTCTGGTGTTCCAATTGGCGTCACTCCTCACACATTATCTCTGCTGCACCAGGACTTCACCAACAAAAACTTCATCTGAAAACACAGCACTGGTCTGACAACCTCAATAACAATAATCCACATTGAAAAATGATCCCATTTATGTAATTTGCCAAATATTCTTGATGCAGTTCAATAAAGAAAGATTTCCCCCTCTTGATTTTGTGTTGAATTGTGGATGAAGAAACACTTTCTCCATGGAACCAAAACTTCATTTTCTTAAGAGGTCAAATTTACAGAATGTTTATTTCCACAAAGGGATGGTCACACAGTTAAAAATGAAGAACTTTTACCAAGGATTAAAGAAGCGTACAACATAGAACATTGCATAATTAAAATAACAAAAAAAACAAATTTGAAAAAATGCCAAAGTTCCCCTCTAATATGCTGTTTGCAGTAGAAACTATTTTTTTAAAAGGATGCTCTTTGTACAGATAATACATGAGTACATGTTTTGAACTCTCACGATGGGATACAAAAATACGCTGCAACAATAAGACTGGATACCAGTCCTGTGGCTTTCACGAAATCCATGGGACAACCAGTCCCCTTTCCGTCTCTCTATTGTGAACCAGTTGAGTCCACCTCTTCCCCATTATCCCCTCCCCAAACAGACACACATACACACACCAGGACAGATCTAGTCCCAGAGTTTGATTTGTCCATCCCAGCCACATGTGATGACCTTGGAGGTTTCATGCGGGTGCCACAGTGCGCTTATGCACACCTTGTCGTGAGCCTTGATCCTGTGGTAAAGCTTGGTGGTCTTCCAATCCCAAATGTTCAGCTTTCCATCCGCATCACCTGACACCACGTAGCTGGAAGAACGGAAACAGGGAGAGGGAGAGAGAGAGAGAGAGAGAGAGAGAGAGAGAGAGAGAGAGAGAGAGAGAGAGAGAGAGAGGATGGAAAGATTAGCACTTTGCTAAAAATGACTCCTGTCTCCACTTCACCTGCCA